>VYZW01033909.1:1973-88655 GCA_013401315.1 Balaeniceps rex
CTGCAGATTATTCAAGGCAGGGGCTGGGTATTTTTTGCCTTTTACGCATGGCCTGAGAGGTGCCCTGTTCCTAGGAGAGCCTCTAGGTTGAGTGATATTCATGATGATGCAAATGGNCCAATATTGACAAAAGATCTTAATTCGGAGGGAATATAATCCAGTAGGGCTGTGTGATTCATAATATTATCTTGAAGAGAGATTCCTTTAAAAAAGGGAACAAGAAAGCAAATATGTTTGGTACAATGTGTTATGTAAGGAATTAGTAGCCTTTGGTAAGTAATGTTTCAAAAAACCCTTCTCTTAAAATATATTTCAATGACTAACAATCATGTGCCAAAAATAAGCTAAATTACATTTTGCCTATTCTTGAATAGTGTTTAAAAAATTTCTGAGTAATGGCATTGGTTGAACCATTAATGTAAGTCCTTAAAATATAAGTAGTTTCTTGATACTTTCCACTTTGGGTCATCTTTCTTTAAAAAAAACACACAACAAAACCAGATGCTGCTCTACGTGCATAGGAGAAATCAATGGATGGGATCAATATTCCCTCCACAGGTAATAAATGCTGAGAAGCATTTCTGTCTATCTAAATTGATCCTAGAGAATTCTTTAAATTGGTTCTGATGTGTATAAAAATCATTTCCCTATTGATCAAAGCTTTTCTTTCTTTCTTTCTTTCTTTCTTTGATATGTTATTTCATCTCTGTCATCGGTAATGGTCTCAGGCTTCTCTATGCAGTTATGATAAACAGAATTTCTTAAATCCATGCAATTATCGTTTTAAGGAAACAAGAAATAACTGGGTTTGTGTCTTTGAAGATGAATGCTTTGCTTACGGTTAGGCAGTGCAAGTATTTTTAAATTGGGAAAGTTACTACATCTGAATTATTTACAAGAAAGTCTAAAATAACTGCCGTACTTATATTAGAAGCAATTGTCCAAATCCAGCACCTCAGCTAGTCTGTTTGCTCTGAGAGCAAGAGCTGCTGGAACAGACGGGAGAGTTTTCGATCTCTCACTGTCCTTGTTCTGCGCTGCATCTGAGCAAAAGAGTTAATGTTAGCTGCTGAGTCTATGGAAAAAAACTATTCTGAGAAACAAACAGTGCTAGTTATCAGTATGAATGTCTCAGCCTAACATGCTACAGTAAGTTGTGGAGTTTGTGACTTTTGTTACAACACTATTTTATTAACATTTAAGCTGCTAGGCTACTCTAGAAACATTAAGTACTTGTCTGCCAAAACAGGAATTTTCAGAGTATTCGATAATTGAATGTTACATAATTTGTAACTTTATTTGCCTGAAGAAAAGTTTAATGCTTCAACGTCTCCATAAAGGGCTTGCCGGTGAGGATGATTGTTGTTGGTTTGTTTGGTCACAGCAGTGTGTGTATGTAGCAGTCTGCAACGTGAGCAGGATCCGCTGGGATGAAGCGGGCATCATGAAGGTCTGTTGGAGCATTCACTCTGAAGAGGGCTGTTTCCAACTGTTTGAGAAATCAGCTGCTTGACAGCCTTTACAGTTGTGACTTAAGATGAAATCTTAAGGCTTTGGCCAACATCATTTATTGACTGTCAGAGCCTAATACCAGTAACTGGTTGGCTTTTTAGGCTTTCCCTGTCCAAAGATGTCACTGTTTCCAGCTGTTTTAATGCATAAACTAGTAAAGCAGTACTTAATGTGGTCTTGGCAAGGTTTCACTCAAAATTCATTTTACAACGAAGACGGTAATCATGGATGTGATTTCTGTTAGGCTCTTATGGAATATAAATTGTCAAACTGTCTTTTGACAAGTACAGGTTTTGTTCCTTCTACCCCAAGTAATTTGGTTCCATCAACCCAGCAAATTAATCTTGTCTAGTTTTGTCTTCTGAAGAAATGCAGTAACAAATTATATTGCTTCAACATACCAGCACTATTTTAAATTTATCCACCAGTTCAAATTAGGAGATGGATTTTATGTTGTATTCACATGAGTGGCTTTGGTTTTGTTAGCATTTACATAACAGCATAGTTATGCAATGTTCCTTGCAGACAAGAAAAAGCATGTTGCTTACTTATACATAACATAACTGAGCTTCACTGAATGCAGTAACTTTGATTTTAAGCTCCCATGTTTAGGTCAGTGTGGAGACTCCAGTAAAATTACTTCTTTGTTTTTGCCAGATTCTTGCTTTTGACACTTCATGGCTATGGTCTTTCTTAGGCTCATAACTTTATGTACATTTGGAAAATGTATACAAGATAATTCATTTTAATTACCCCATTCTCCACCTTTTGAGGTACTAATTGATTTTAGGGTTCAGTTCTGCTCTCAAAACAATGTAGGGATATGGTTTTAGCATCAGGAATATTTTTTCTAGAAGGGCATGAGTGATTTTTATTGTATTGTTAAGTACAAATGTATTTCCAGCCCAAACAACAGCACTGCATTTGTAATTAATCAATGCCTAAAACCAAGAGCATTGCCACTCTGGAAGTGGCAGCCTGGCAAGGTAGCATGCATGAGATTAGGAACAGAGTTTTTTCTCTGTAGCACACCGGAACTGGAGACCTACAGCAGTAGCTTACTCAAATGCTGGGGAAAAAAGGGAGCTGAAGTGTACTGATAGCTCAGAGGAAATTCAGTTTTGTCCAAGAAGAAAGGTGACTTCAGAAATACCATGTCCCATGCTGTGCTGCTTCTGACAGCTTCGCTGGCTGCCTCGCAGCTTCCAGGTTAGCTGGGATTCAGACTAGCATTTTGATGGAAACTCTGTGTTTCACCTGCACCACCTGGGTGGTAGTTTGGGGTCTGGCTCAGCTCTGGATTTCTCTGTGGGTCCCCAGGAAGGGAAACAGCAGTGTTATCATGGGCTGACTGAAGCTTGAGGCTTGCATATGGAGAAAGCATGATCAGCCAAGTACGTTTTAGTGCGCAAATAGCTTTTTCTGGGGTAAGTTGTCATCCCTCTTAACGATTCCTTGCACAGAAGTTGTTTATACCTTTCATTGCTTTTGCTGCCTTTCTCTCTCTACATTTTCTAACTCACTGCATCCTTTTTGAAGCAAGTGACCAGATGGTCAGAGCTTATGTTATTCTAAGGACATAACAGGGGTACATGAGAAAAATTAGTACCTATGTTCTAGCAATGGGCAACAACAAATCAAGTGTAATTAGCACAAAAGCTGCTACTCTAGGGTCTCTTTGTTGTGGCAATGTGCTTTGTCATCACTCCTGTCTGCCAGTTTGAGGAAGAAGAAGAATGAGCTCAGGACTGGCGTAGGGCCAGACAGAGCAAAGCTTTATTTTAGCTCCCCATGTTGGCCATCCAGGAGGTGCACCAGCAGATCCAGAGTGGGTTCTTTGGAAGCCTTGTGAGCTGGAGATCTAGAGGCTATGAGATCTAGAGGTCAGAGTCTTCGAAGCTTTCCATCTTCTAAGCAGAAACTGTTCATTTCAATGCAAATCAGCATAACTGCTGAGTTCAGTGCGTTTGCATAAACCAGCCCCACCTGACAGTTTGGTCAAAGGTATGAAGAAAAATTTATCTCCAGGCTTTTATCTTCCTCTGAGTGTTGTATCAAAGTGCCTTTGTTAGTGCACAAGTAAGTAGCCTTCATAAAAACAGAGCTTTGCATGACAATTATGTAATAGTTTTTGTTTGCTTTCCTAATTGGAGAACATTTTGAAAGAGCAATAAAACACAATTTGTTCCCTCTTTCCAAAGCGAAACATCTCCTTTTGGAAGGAAGGAGGGAGTAAATTTACATTATAATGAGCAAATTGTTATGAGTGCGTAGATCAGTGTTGACATAAAGGGTGATGGAAATGAGATGTTCTCATTTTGTGTGTTCCCCTCCCCTTTCGTTCCCTCTCGCACGCATTTGCCTGTACATCCTTCTGCTACCGAGCAAGGAAGTGGCTATACTCATAGTCAACAATAGTAACACATCATAACTCAGCTAATAAAAAATTATATGAAATGAATCATGCTTCACCAGGGCTGCCTCATACACCTAAACCCTCTCCCCAGCAAGTACTAGCGATGAAGGCATGTGCAGTTTACTACTGCACCTCCTAGCTAGTTGTTTTTTATTGTCCCTCTCTATTTTCCTATTGGTTTTGTCATTTCCTGATACTGTCGGAATTTTGGCATGGACTGACCAGATGAGAGTGCTATTGTTTTGCTTCAGACCCATCTAGCAAAGAGTTTAGAAAAACACAGCATTGGGGTCTGCTCCTGCACTGCTGCCAAACTGGGGGGGGAATTAGACATTGAAGCTGTCGTCTCAGTTATCAGTCTGTCCTGCCCTTACTTTCTGGAAGTGAACTGCAGTTGTCCAAATCTTTTCTCCTTCCCGTCCCTCTCTCTTTGTGACAAGTGGGTTCATTACTGGTTTTGAGAAGCTGAAAGTGACATTAACCCCCTGCCCAGCTGTTGCAGTGTCAGGGCTCCAGGCAAAATGGCATTTGTTTGGCTCCTAGAGAAGTCGTCCCAGCGACTGCCTGGAGAGTCTGGCTGCAAGTGAAATCCATATGCAATGCTTCTGTCAGCAAAGACTTGCTGGAAGAGAGTTTATAATAAATATTCACATCTGCTGCTTTGGACACTCTAATCCATCCAACAGATCTTTGCTGTGTCAGGCTTTGTTCTAGATGAAGAAGCCGGCTAGTTATAAAGGTTTGCAAATAGGGCATATTTATCATGGTTAGCTCTACTTTCTAGTTCCCTTTCTTGCACAAATATCCATGACCATGCTAAGCATAACTTGTGTTTAAATATTCTCAATGCACTTGTAAGATGTTTTAGACTATGCGTTTCCTGTGATAAACGGAGAAAATGGCAGTTGTTTACTTCTGGGGCTGTCAAACGAAGCCATCGGATCTCGATGAGCAGAGCGGAGAACATCATTGTTATGAATTAGTTTGAATGGAGGGGCAGTATAGTTCCTGGATAAACTATACATCACGTTGGCACACCCAAGGCCGTATGGCTTGCATATTATTAAAATTGGGACAGATTCCTCCATACTGCCTTCTGTTGGGCAATACGTTCCCATTGGCTATTTGGCGAATAACCTGAATGCCTGAAAATAGTAAAATATCTCCTGCTTTTCATACTCTTCCCAAAAATTATGACCTCGGTGGCAGATTGACTTTGTCAGTGTCAATATTAATTATTCCTCTGCTGGTGATGTCTTTGCTTGCAGAGAAAAAATCCTGGTACATAAAAAGAGCTGTAATCATTTGGAGGGTATATTGAACTCGCTCCTAATAGAACAAGGTGTTTGACCAAAATCATGACAGGCAGTACAATGATCCCGTTGTTGGGAGGACCACATCAGCTTTGAAATGAATGTATTGATCCTCTTTTTCTTTTTTTTTTTTTTGTACGTGAAACTCATGATTATTATAGTTAATTTTTAAAAGGAGAGAGTCTTTATCTGGTGGCTGGATAAGTAAAAGGTGCTTTAAACATATTACTTGCCAGCTGTTACCTCTGTTTTTATTTAAGCAGGAAGGTAATAAACTTATAAACACATTCTGCCTCCTTGAGAGTGATGAAAACTGAGTCCCTTTGGTTCATAAATAAACACATGGAAACTGGGAACTCCTTAGAACCTTTTTTAGGTTTTCTTTTATTTTTCTACTGTTAGACCCAATTCTATACTAACAATGATTGTTTTTTCCACAAGGATATAAGAAAGCAAGGCACTCAGTTCAGTTAGATGCCTGACCTCCCTGAAATGAGTTGAAAACCCGCATCTTCATTTTTTACAGTGCTGTACAAGAAAAGCAGCGTTAAGAGCATGGTCTGATGCTGATACCTCCAGGTATCAGAAGAGCATCTACTTCTCCGGTGCTCAGTCTGTGTGTCAGAATCTGGCCCTGAACAATTGTATCCAAATATAAATAAAATAGCCGTGCTCCCACATGCCCGGGTCTCTGGATTCACTTAATCACTCTGAAATCCAATCTCATTATTATTGATCTGTCCAACTTTCTGATAATTTATCTCAGAAAGCAGGAGTATGCGAAATGTGGGTGTCTTCCAAGGAACAATCTCAGAACTTCCAGTACAGCTCTCTTGCTTTGCCTTTGCAAACCTCAATAACTTTCCTTTGCATTTCAGGTCGTATGGTGGCTCTGGCAAGCAGCGATGGATCCGTTAAGGTTTTGCAACTTGAGTTTGGGCAGCTCTCCAGCCTGCGGGGCCGTGGCGGCGAAGTGCGCAGCGTTATCTTCGATCACAAGGCAGAGCAGCTGCTTTCCGGGGGTGCCGACGGTACGGTTTGTCTCTGGACCTGAGGACCAGCACGCTGCTTAATGTAACCTTAATCTCAAGGCGTTACGGAAAAAAAGGGTCTGACAACATAGCAGCGAGGGCTTAGTGAAGTGTTTTGATAGTTAATGTTTGCAGTGGGAATAATCACCCGAAAGGAGTCTTGTTCTGCATTTTATCCAAATAAAATCCCCAATTTCTCCCTCTTTCTGTTGACACTGTGTTTTTCCGAACATCAAGAATATCTTTTTCGGTGGTTTCTGGAGAAACAGCTTTACAATGACGCCTAATGACAGACCAGACGAATTGCAAGGAGATTGATTTTTAATGTAACACAACACGAGACCCAAAAGCTGGGCGCCCCTTCCCCGGTGCCAGCCTGTGGGAAGATGTGAAGTTTTAATAATGCAGCAATGGGGGATTTTTTTTTCCTGCAGCAAGCGCTCCGGACGCCGCCAGAGCAGCAGGGATGAGCAGGAGTTTGGGAGAGCGGCGGTGAGGGGAGCCGGCGCCCCAGCCGGCGGCGGCGGCAGCGGCAGGCGCGGGGAGCTGCGGAAGGGGGAGCGGCGCTGGCCGGGACGCGCCGCGGCAGCCTGAGCAGCGNGGAGCGGGGCCCGCCGCGGGGGCTGCCCGCCCGCCGGGCGCGGGGCTCCTCCGCCCTCCCTCTCCCACCTGGCTACAGCCTAACCAGCCCCCTCTCCCCCTCCTTCCCGCGCCGTGGCAAATCCTGAATCGCAAGAGATCCGCTGGGCATAGGGAGGGGATATATATGGTTTTTTCTCTCTCCCCCCCCCCGCGCCAAGACCTGAGGAAATCCAGCCCAAGTTCGCCGCGATGACTGTGCTGCTGGCATCGGGGTGTCTCCGCGGCATCCCTGCCTCTGGACCGCCTCGCCGCTGTTGGCTTTGAATCCTGAACGCTGGGCTAAAGCTTAATTCTCATGTTGTGGTTGCTGGGCTGCTGCTTTCCCCTGTTTTGCGATGGGAGGTGGAGGAAAAGGGATTGTCCGTGAGTCAACACTGAAAATGTGATTAAGAGGAACTGCTTTCACTGCTCTGTTTCTAACCTTTTAGTCCATGTTGGCCTGTGACCCCTTTCAGCTTTCAGATCGAGCCTGATTAGGTAAGTGTAAATTATTCACTTGGGGTGAGGGAAGGTGGATGGAAACGTTTTACTCAGAGACTTACCTACGATCCTGGCCTCTCTCATGATGAGAAATGATGAGAAAGTTCAGCTGTAAACTAATTCTGAGCTGAGCAGCATTTGTTTACTTGCTGAAATCTGTCCGTGCAAGACGTCTGCAGTCTGTCTGATTTCCAGGATCGCCGCTGAGCCGGGTGCTCGTGAGTTGCTGTGGGACATCGCAGATGACTACAGACTGTAGCAAAACGTAGTCGTCTTTTTTATGATCTTTGGAGAACTTTTTTCCTTTTAATTTGGAGAGCTTCCTCATCAAAGTTTAACAGATTCTCTTGATTGTTTCACATTTCCTCAGACGTGAATTACTTCATTTGCTTCTGCTTTTTTTTCCCCTAAATGCCCACCAATCTGCAATATTGCAACCTACCTGTAGCATTTAGGTGGGCAAGATTCTCTTCTCTTCTCTGTAGATCCATAAAGCAGCGCTATCTGCATAAATCACCTGGTTCCCAAACAGCATGTTGCAATAGATGTTGCTGATAGTAGTAACACGGTGCATAGTCCTTGTGATGGAAACGTAGCTAGTACTTCAATTAAGAAGATATCTTTTGAATTTGATAAAGCTTGTGTAATATCCGGTGTCTCCCTCTGTTGTAGCTTTGGAAAAACGGCTTTGTCAACAGGATCCCTTAGCTGTTTCTCTAGGATTAAAGCTTTCTCCTCCTGCTGCTGCTTTTTTGCTTCAATTAAGGGAGAATTAATTGCTGAACATCTGCAGTCCACCAAAAATTCCGATATATAAAAAATATCTCCCGGGGGGGGGGGAAGTATGTGTTCGCCTGTGTGTGTAGGTTAATGCATGTTTGTATATACTGTGTGTATCTGTGTGTGCACACTATGGGAACAGAGGAAGAGAAGGAATGACACACACAGCCAAACAGTCAATTTTTGGTGTGTGCCAGCAACTACCTCCATCATTCTCAATCCATGTAATGCTAATATTTCATCTCATTTAAAAGTTTGCTGTAATACTTTGCTCAGTTCTCTTAAGAGAGGTCGGAAACCATTTTGCTGCTGGGGTTGCACTGGCTGTTGGCTGGTGTGCTTGCAGGATGGTGTGTTGGTGGCAGTGATGTGGCACCACGGGCACCCAGCAGCACACCCAAGACACACACAACGGAGCCTTCGCCTGGAGCTGACTCTTCCTGGGGCAGTGCAAAGCTCCTCTCCCTCTCTGGGTCAGTCCTCAGCTCGACCACTTAAGCAGAGCTTTCCAAAGGTCAGGCCATGCTGCATTGCTCCCAAAGTTTTAGAAAGGCTCCAGCTTAGTCAGACAAACCCATTTCAGCGGCTCCATGAATTACAAGGCATTTAACATCCTGCTTTCTGCGTTTCTCTCTGGGAATTACTGAAATGCTGAATAATGGAGAAGATGAGTTACATCTTTGCTTCTGTTGGGATTATAAGGACCTGCCGCTGGCTGGGCTGTGTTGGTAGCCCAGGTAGTCCCTCTTCCTCTTCAGAAATGCCATATAAAAAATTCTGTACTATTCCACCTCTTGCAGACCAAGTATAACCCAGCACCACCTTTCTTATTGGATGCAGATCTACCTACAGATATGCTTATCTCATTTTTTAACTCAGGTTTCCCACCTCAATTTGATGAAGTGGGCTGTGCACCATACGTAGCACGGAGGGACAGTGGCTACAGCAAGAGGTTAATTTAAGACCATGCTTAAACTTGGGTTCAGGTCCCTCTGAGCTGCCCATCACCATGTGGTTTCAGACAGCTAGCTTAACTTCTAGTGCATCAGAAAACTCAACTGCACAAATGAGGAGAGTGAAAATTAGATGATTCTGTGAGCCACCATTTCTATAGAGAGATTTTGTGGGCGTATGCTTACAAGCATGTTTGTCTAATTTATGTATTTCATATGCTTTATTCTCTTTAGCAATAATTGAGAAGAGGTTTAATTCAAATGAAATGGTGATAGTTACCTGTGCAGTTTGAAAGCACTGATTTATTCTTGGGTGCTGGTTGAAAGTATGGCCTTTATAAGTCAATATTCCTTAGAATTTTGAGTTTGTTCTCACTTAAAAATATTTGTTTTCAGACAACACTGGTCTCCCTATGGAAGCAGCTGTTTCTGTCTGGCATTGAGATCCCATGGAGAAGCTGAGGAGGGGGATGGCTCTTCATGAAACCTGGATACTTCTGTTTGTAATCCCTGCTTTGGTCACTCCAGCTGCCATCAATCATGAAGACTACCCCACCGACGAAGGGGACCAGACCTCCAGTAATGACAATCTGATCTTTGATGACTACCGAGGGAAGGGCTGTGTGGATGACAGTGGCTTTGTGTACAAACTGGGAGAACGTTTTTTCCCGGGACATTCCAACTGTCCCTGTGTCTGTACTGAGGACGGACCTGTTTGCGATCAACCAGAATGCCCTAAAATCCACCCAAAGTGTACAAAAGTGGAACACAATGGATGCTGTCCAGAATGCAAAGAAGTGAAAAACTTTTGTGAATATCATGGGAAAAATTACAAAATCCTGGAGGAATTTAAGGTATGAAACCCTTTCTTCAGTATTTAATATTAGTGTGCTATAGGAATTGTATTTCTTTTGGGGACTCTCAAAGGCACTCAGTATTTTCTCACTGCTGTTAATTGGTGCTAAAGCTGAAGACCCTTTTAGCTTTGATGCAGGTCTGGCTAATGTGAAAGCTGCCACCTCCTCCCTCACGTGCACCAAATGAGGGCCAATGGCCAGGCAAGGGTCCCTGCGTGAAATGCCAGCCCTCTCAATCTGCTACTCTGGACAAACTCCTCCTTTGCTCATAGCATGAATCAGGTTGGACTACCAATGGTGTCTGTAAAAATGGTAGTAAACCAATATTGAGTGCTTTTTAAGAACCCCTTTTCCAATCTGGATAGCAAAAATTGGTGTCATGGTACTGAGAGTTGTTACTCATAACTGTATGAGAATGCAAGTAAGTAGATTGCAAGCTATATTTAATATTTTCATTTCAGCTTTGATAAGGCTGTCTAGAATGGCAGAAGATAAATTTCTAGGCAGATTACCATCTCAAGTAATGAGAAGTATGGGGTTTAATTGTAACAGTTGAGTTCCTATTAGGAATGTTGTAAAGAAATCCTTCTGGAATATAACTTAAAAATAAGACCAGATTTTCAAAACCCGTTACCCTTTACACAGCCTGCATCTTTCATTCTAATGAGTTTGATTGCATGTTTTCATTCTGCTAAGGAAGATAGCATTTCACAATGAAAAACAGGGTCTGCAAAGGCAATAGGTACACACAAGTTTGTTCTCCCAGGTCACATGACTTTAAGATTCGTACCTCCACAATTAATGACAGCCTATAACTCTTTGTGGCTGTATGCCCGATGTCATTATACACTTGCCAATTTATTTTCTTTTCTGACAATGAAAATACTTCCATGTAGGTCCGTATACTTCACAAGTTCTCGGTAGCATAGGTCACAATTTCTTTCTTCCCAGATATTGTCATTTTCAGTGAAGGTAGTATTTAGTTCCTTTCTTCTATCATGTATGGCTTAATGTTCATCTTTTTCTGTCCATCTGTAACTGCAATCATTCAGTATGGGCAAGTCAGTTCAATGTCATAGTCACAATGCAAAACAAATATATGAGGAACATCTCCTTGAGGGCCATCCTGATCAACCTGTTGTCTGCTTTGCTTTGCTGAGAAATGTGAAGATGCTGATTTTGTGAACTGCTTAAATAACAGTTTCTTCTTGCCATAGGAAGTAACCCAGCTTCATCCCACAGTCATGCTTCAGTGGTCCCATGTTGACTGCTGTGTTGTCAGCTGATGAAGTGTCCCACCTAGGTGTAATTTTGCCACATGGTCAGGTTCTTACGTGAAAGTTATAAGGACTCTTTCTGGAGAGATTTCAGTGGGAGAATAATGAGATGGATCATCTCATTAAAGAATCTTTTGCATGTGAATGAAATACAAAAGTACTAATCACTTTTCCTGAAAGAAATAATTGCACCCTGATAACAGATTAAAGGATAGAGAAACAGAATTTAGGGGAGAAAGGCTGTTAGAGGGAGTTAGAGCAATCTGGTTCATTGTTTGCTGTGTTCAAAAACTGCGGGGTGTTGTGTGGAAAGCAAAGTTCCAGTATCCTCTGAGAAACACAGGGTAGATGGTGGCACGCCACTCACACACATGGTAACCTTCAGTCCAGGCCTAATGTGGGATCCTTCAGACTTAATTTAGTTGACAGTCGAGCTTTTGACCTGGACCTGTGTTTTGCTGAGAGCTCGATACCTTGTGGAATAGGGTAGAAACCAATTTTTTTGAAATCTATGTGTTTACCTAGAATAAATAGCAAAACTCTTTTTTTCCTCTAAGTAGTGGAAGGGATTCAGGCAATAGGAGATTACTGTCCACTTCCAGGGGTGTTTTGGGGAAAAAAAAGGAGCACCCATGAACTATGAGTTTATAAATGCTTTAGGAAAGACAGAACTTCAGGATGCAGGAAACTGCTGCTATGAAGTGAAATCTTGAGTTCATTGAAGCGTCCAAGCATTTTATTGTTTACTTCAACTGAACAAAGATTTTATCTGTTCTCTCCACAGAAGAAATTCTGTGCAGCCCATAGGTTTTGTAGGCTCTGAGCTCTGCTCTTCCCTCATCCTGTTGAATTTATAAGGTCTGCAAACTTTCTGAAGTCCATTCCACACACATTAAAGTCTGTCTTTGCCAAAGAGGAGAGGCTTTCTCCGGTCATTCTGACTCAAAACCAGACTGCTTTCAATGGAAACGGAGGCACTGTTTTATGAGGGCTCGTAACCCTTTTACTCACTTGATTTACTTTTGCTAATATGTAGGTTCCAAATCATTATCCGTAGAAGTGCTTGCCACTGCTGTGTTACAGCTGAAATTAGCCTCCATTTTAAAATCTTTTGCAAGTGTGTGTCTGTGTGTGTGGACACAAACATTCATACTTGCTCTAGTAGTATTACCAGGACTGACTCATCTTGTAGAAATTTCAACTGCCTGATCTTTCACAAATTAGGTTGGGTTTTGTTTGTTTGGTTGGTTGGTTGGTTTGGTTTTTTTTTACTCTAGGATATCAAAATCTGTGAGAGGTTTCAATTTGGGAGAATTTTCCTTTCTTGTTTCTAGGTTTCTAGGTTCGGAGTGAGAAATCCAAACGCGATTTAATCTTTTTTTTTCTTACCACTGACAGTAACTGTGACTATCCCAGGGTAAAGAAGTAGTTCTAAAGACCCACTTCTTGAATATTTAGCTTTCTTCTAGTGAACTGATCTTGTACCTCTGATTTTTTTTACTCATATCAATCATAAGCGCAAAATATAAACATGACAACAAGCCATCTAGCTTAGACAGCTGTACAAATGTTTATGCTTGTGCCCCTAAGTCGTTAACATGTACAAATGAAATGCTGAGCTGAAGTTCAATTGTAAATCTAAACCCATTAGTAGTTTTTCTTGTATTCTGCTGTAAAACCTTGTGTCCCTGACAGATGGTTTAGTAACCCCATGTAGCATCTTCATAGCTGTTATGGGTCCTGGGAGATCTTTGTGGGTTTCAAGCCCCAGCTGCCCATGCGGAGCCTGCCTCATCCCCTTGGTTTGCCTGGGACTTATCCCCAACTTCGGCTGAGGCTGTGGTTCCACATGGAAACCCTCGCAGAAAAGGTCAGCGCGGGTCTCCCTAATGTGAATCAAGATCCGACTCAAACATGTTTAATATGTAGATTGCTGCCTGGTGGTCAGGATTTTGACTCCTGTGGAGCAGTACACAGGAGAAAGGGGGGTCTGGTGGATTTTACTGGGATCCCTCTCTCTCTTTCCCAACCTCATTTTCCACTTCTCTCCTTGTCAGCCGCGAATCTGGTCTCTTGGGTCTCCTCTGGTCCCTCTCAGAGGCGAACACGGGGTGATGGGCAGCTGCAGTGGCTGCAGGGAAGGTGTAAAGGATTCTGCAAGTCCCAGGCAGTCTCCCAGGTTTTCTCCAGAGGGATCTGGTGGGGACTCTTGGAGTCACTTAGCAGCTTGCTTTTTCTCCCACACATCAGCTGTGTTTTGATTTCAGTCCTGGAGGTTAAGGACCAAGTCCCAGGTGCTCCATGCTCGCCTGTACTAGCAGAGATCTTTCAGGGAGGTTGTTAACCCTCCCTTTTCTTCCCAGAGAGAGAAAACAAGCAAATAACAACTCCAAGAGCGGTCTCGGTTATTTTAAGTACACATGGTTGTGTTTTAAATGAATGTTCCCAGACAGCAGCTTATGTAAACTTAAGGAGACAGTGTACCTCCAGCATGATGGATGTTCATTGGCAGCTTATGGAGAAATGGTGCAAATGTCAGTGAGACAACAGTTTTCCTAAGTGCTGATTAGTTTTTACTCTCCTGCATAACTTGCTGACAGAGAAGCACACGCCTACCCACATTTAAGAAATGCAATTTACGGAGTTGTTTAAGGTACATTTGTAGCCACGGTGAGGAGCCTTTGGAAAATTATTAGCTTGTCAGTTTGAAAAGTCCATAATCACTTGTGAATTTCCTAGATCTCTCATCATCCAATATAGGCGTATCCAGAATAACCTTCTATGGACCTATATGAATATGTAGCAAAATACCATTGCAGGGAAAGGGATGATCAGTTCACAAGAGACTGTCAAACTGACATCTTGAAACATTCCCTTCATTTTAGACCCTACAGGCAGGAACTGCTCCCTGTCCCTGCAGGAGAGTAAGTCCCAGGGACATGGTTTTCGGTAGCATGGTGCCATCTTTCTCAAAGTCAGTGGCAGACATTTTCTAGCCACAGACATTAAAATATCTCCATTAGCCTGGCAGGACACTGGGTGAGTTATCCTTTGGGTGGGAACACGAGAGGTTTTTGGCATCATAACTTGGCCTTCCTGGTGATACTCATGTCAGAAGAGCAGCTTCGACCTGCAGTTGTGAACTTGAGCTTGGAAACAGCTCTGAACATCAAGGACATTTCTTGGGTGCTCTTCAGTGGCCACCCTGCTTTCTGCCAAGCTCAGAGCTGCAATTTCTTCCAGCTGTTGGCTCTGCCAGTACTTAACCTCTGCTGCTGCCTTTCATCTGCCTGCCCTTTCCAGTGACTTCACCTCCTTGTTCTCTCCCCTTCCACCTTCACTGCTCCCCTCCCAAACCCACCCTTGCTCCAAAAGTCCCTAGGTGATGCCCAAATGTTTGTCCCTTGTAGCAAGCACAAGTGTAGAGGGATGGGAGAACAACCCATTGCCCCTGGGCAGGCCTCTGCACTGTAGTGGGAGAAAAAAACAGGGAAGGAGAAATTTTAGTTTCATTCTTGGGCAAAGTCTCCACTGACTTGAAAAGAGCCAGGATTTCACTGCTGGAGTTCTACTTTATTTTTCTTTCCCATGTTTCCTGCCACTATATGTTAAGTTCATTGTTTTGTTTTGTCCACAAATCATCTGTAATCCTTC
Source organism: Balaeniceps rex (assembly GCA_013401315.1). NCBI lineage: Eukaryota > Metazoa > Chordata > Aves > Pelecaniformes > Balaenicipitidae > Balaeniceps > Balaeniceps rex. Next base: position 16,889 of record VYZW01033909.1, read on the forward strand.
AGCTAGGGCTTCTGTATCTCGCTGACTTTATATCTTCTTGAGCAGCACTTTGCACAGTAGGGATCACAGCTCTAACAGGGATCTTCGGGGTATAATCAGAATCCAAAATAAATGAGGGACTATATAAGCATAGCATTATCATATGCTAATTCTCAGCTCATTATGGAAACCTTTACTTCGGAATAGTGACACCTCCTTCTCCTTTGTTAGTGCTCTTTAAAAATGTTTTATTAATGCAATTATCTCAATATAACTTAACAAAATAAGACCTCTCATCAAAAGGCATTAGCACATGCAAGAGTGTGTTCGGCCGCTATCCCAGCATCTCTCAGTCCCTGAAATGCAGTGTGTCCATTCTGTCACTGGAGAAAAGGAGACAAAGAAACCAAAAAGTAATTTCCCCATGCCCAGAACTGTGCCAGAAATAGAAATTAAGTGCTGCAAACTACAGCCTTGCTCTGACCACTAGTACCCAGCCTGGGAGTGCAACCTTATCAAATATGAATGAAACACTTGGGATATTCCTGGAGCGTTACTGACAGGACGATGCTGTTAGGTGAAAAACAAGTTTGTTGCAGCCCTGGGTTGAAAGGGAAGTTGAGGAGGAGAAGTGTGCAACCATCTGGTGCCTGGGGTGGTGCAGTGGGCTGCTCTGAGAGTCTCTCAGCCCTGCCCAGGTGTGTTGAACTGTCCAGCTGCAGGTTGGACTGCGGATGCTGTGGTTTATGTCAGCGTGAGAGAACAGGGATACGACACCTTAAATGTGAGGAGCTTCATTAGGCCACTAGAAAAACAAAGTGGGGAGAAAAGGAAGGTTCTTTACTGAGTTTTCTCCTCTATTATATGCGTGTTCAGTTTCCTGGTGAATCTTGGAAAGCGCTCAAATCATGGCAAGCTAATCATTGCAAGAATTAACATTATTAAAATGTTTTGGTAGTATACGAAACCAGTCATCCAAATCACTAGTAGTTTTTAGGTCTTCGTTCATGAATTCCAAGAAACTGATTACTAACCCAAGTCAGCATGGGGCCCCGATTTTAATATTGGCATTTTTCTCTCCAAGATGTGTGCAGCAGGTGTTTTTTTCTACTATGACTCAAACAAATGGGGCTTTTTTTTTTTCTTCTTGTGTGTTCTGCAATTTCACGTACGGCTAGAAAATCGTAATACAAAAGAATTTCAATAACGTGCCTGCGCTTTAATAAAAGGAGACATGAACAATGCCAGCTCTGAAGATAGCATACAGCCATTGAAATCAGACAGGGGAAACAGAACATCAGTCAGATGGAAAAGTATGATTTATTATCTCCCTCCTGGCAAAATTACAGTGACAATGTCTATGCAAAGGAATCTGAAATTACTGACTTACTGTATTTCTGTCATAATTTGTACCAAGAAAACATACTAAAATAGATAGGCATGTCATATATTGATCTATAGTGATACCTATTTTTTAAATTATGTTACGAACTTAGCTACTGATTCTAGAACATATATATTACATTATGCACAAGTATATTATTACAGTATGTGAAAGAAGATAGGCTGTATTCAGAATTTGGCTACAAAAAATCCATGCTGTTGTTTTTGCCAGATCACAGTAATACATGGAGGCCCCAAAAGCTCAGAGCTCAGTGGCGCCAGCTCTGCTACACAGTCTCTCAAAGCTCCCCACTGAAATAGATGAGACCCAAAACTCAAGCACCAGCACGATTCAAAATCACCAGAAATTAAGCACAAGCCCCCTCGTTTTAATCACAGTGCACTGGTGTGGGAGTGCAGCGCAGAATTTGGCCTGTACGTGCAAGCCCAAGGGACTGGTGTTTTTCCAGTAAACATGACACAGGAATGAACATGTGCCCAACATTTGTACCGCCAAAGCTGTGGCTGGGCTTTCAGATATTCGCTCCAGGAAATAGCCCATTGGCTCTGCTTGCTTCCAGATTTGGGGGCTGTCCAGAGAGCTACTGAAAGAGAGGAGATATCTCTGCACAGCCGGAGAAGAAGCTCTGGCACTTCCTCTCCCTTATATCGCTGCTGGAGCTGTGCTGTTAAGAAAATGGGATGTGTAGTACATGCAACTGTTACCAGCTCCTTCCAAGAGTGGTAAATCAAGTCTGAGGCTTTATTATCATGCCAGACAATGCTCAGTGAGGCCAAGGAGAGAAGCACTGATCCCTTGGCTCTCCCAAGCTATGTCCATCTCTGTCACCCAAGATGTTTCTGTAGGGGTGGTGAGCGTGAGGTCCTCAAGTCACCAACTTGTGAAGAAGGATGTTGTCCATAGAAATGTTGACAGATCATTGGCGAGAAGTTTTTTACACAACCGTTTCCTACCAAAGCGAGGGGAAGTGCAGGTGTGTGTTTGTTGCTACTGGAATGTGCTGTATGCAGAATTGCGTTCATTAAAAATAATGCTCAATTAGCTAATTATCCTAGTTATTGTTTTTAAGACTATAATTAGATAAGTCATGTAATGACAATGCTCAGTCTAGTTGCAAAATAAAAATACATGTAGCGTTAGGCTTCCTTTGTTCTGTGGTACAGTTCAGAGGTAATTCTTCGGGAATTATAATAAAATCGGTATGCTTGGAGGAGCATTAGGGTTTCAAGCAGCTCCTCAAAGCAGGTAATCTCTCAGTCTGTTAACTCTGGTCATCCTGGGCAGGAAAACCTTTCTGACTGAGGGTTAACCCAGCATGCTTCCTGTGTTAGCAGAGCCCAGCATCTTCTCTCATCACAGATAACCTAGTCAAACCTGTTTTCATTTCGCCTCCTTCCCAGTTTGTGCTTATCGCAAATGTGCTAACATCCCCTGAGGGCCAGAAACCTCCCGGACCCTGCTGGCTTCTCTCCTGTGGGTTTAAGCAATGGCAACTGGATACAAGGGGCAGATGGGAGAATTTGGAAAATGCCTTCTCCATAGTGCCAGCTAGTAAAGAGCTGCTTTATTCTGTGGGGCAGGTGGGGCAGGCTCTCCGCTGCTAGGAGCTGCTGCAGCTCCATGAACAGGTGGCCCATTGGGACGTTATGCTGGTATAAAGTTCAGTACCAGTTAGATACTCCTCTGTGGAGTTTGCATGATTCTGACCTGAGACAAGGATTTGCCTGAGGAAGCTCCCACGAAGCCTAATCCACCTTGCCAGCTGTCAGAAAGTAAAGTTAGGCTAGGCTATCAAAAAAGTACAGATAATGGAGAATGAGAGAGAAAAAGCAACCAGGAGCAAGTCAGTATTTGATATGATGTGTTTGCAATACCTCTCAACATGCAATGAAAACAGGACTGGTGTCAAAGCCTAGGAGCAAAGGAAGCCAAAGCCACAGCAAACCCAAGCAGACGCATGATGTTAATGCACTGGTACAACCACAACTCACTGCTTGGCAGGACGGGGCTTTGAAGCAGGGCCTGGAGACAGCGAAGGAGAGGTAGATGTAATCGTGGGTGCTTAGCACCCTTGAGCTCCTGTACCCTCAGCAATGTAAAGGAAAAAAGCAAGTCACCTCCTAACTGCTCCTTGGACATAGACTTGGGTTCAGCCAACATGTCTTTCCTTGGGAGGAGAAAAAAGCAATACAGCAACAGAGCATGTTAATGGAGATCAGTAATGAGCTCTTGTCTCCAGCTCCGATGCTGGAGGGAATCCTGAGCTTGGCAGAGGTGAGCAAGAGCAACACATTCAGGAAGGAGCTGCTCCTTCAGGGGGAAGGAGAGAGCATGTTGGTGTGCCGGTGGGACGCGGGAGCTCCCACTGCAGTACCGGGGAGGGGGGACGGGGACGGACCGGCTTCCCTTAGGGCACGAGAGGTGCAAAACTGTGTGAAACGCTGAGTCTGAGGGTGATACAGCACTGAAATCTGCAGAGTGGGGCCTGCAGCAAGAGGAGCTCACCCCTTCCCTTGATTGCTGTGACTCAGCCAGGAGTCACCTGCCAGGATGATTATTTCCAGCCGCCTGAGCTGCATGGGGACATGGAGCTTGTCTTCAGACAAAGCAGACTGACCCCAAAGATTGCATTCAGTTCAGCCGAACAGCCATCATCTGGGTATCTTGTGAGTAAAAGAGTCACAGGGCCAAATCCATCACTCGTGTAAATCTACCCAACAAGGTTCAACAAGGCCAAGTGCAAGGTCCTGCACCTGGGTCGGTGCAACCCCCGATATCAATACAGGCTGGGAGATGAAGGGATTGAGAGCAGCCCTGCGGAGAAGGACTTGGGGGTACTGATGGATGAAAAGCTGGACATGAGCCAACAGTGTGCGCTTGCAGCCCAGAAGGCCAACCGTATCCTGCGCTGCATCAAAAGAAGCGTGGCCAGCAGGTCGAGGGAGGTGATTCTGCCCCTCTACTCGGCTCTGGTGAGACCCCACCTGGAGTACTGCATCCAGCTCTGGAGCCCTCAGCACAAGAAGGACATGGAGCTGTTGGAGCGAGTCCAGAAGAGGGCCACGAAAATGATCCGAGGGCTGGAGCACGTCTCCTACGAGGACAGGCTGAGAGAGTTGGGGTTGTTCAGCCTGGAGAAGAGAAGGCTGCGGGGAGACCTTATTGCGGCCTTTCAGTACTTCAAGGGGGCCTATAGGAAAGATGGGGACAGTCTTTTTAGTAAGGCCTGTTGTGACAGGACAAGGGGTAATGGTTTTAAACTAAAGGAGGGGAAATTTAGGCTAGATATAAGGAAAAAATTTTTTACAATGAGGGTGGTGAAGCACTGGCACAGGTTGCCCAGAGAGGTAGCGGAGGCCCCATCCCTAGAAACATTCAAGGTCAGGTTGGACGGGGCTCTGAGCAACCTGATCTAGTTGAAGATGTCCCTGCTCACTGCAGGGGGGTTGGACTAGATGACCTCTAAAGGTCCCTTCCAACCCAAAGCATTCTATGATTCTGTGGTTCTACCTGGCCTGTACTGTGGCTGTGGAAAGTGCATCTGACGATCCAGACAGAAAACTGCAGGAGAAGGAATGGGACCAAGATCCAAATCTCCCCGCCAGCGATGGCTAGTCATGTTATACCTACCTCCTTAATAGAAATTCAGTATTTTATCAGTACACAGAGCTGACCTCACCACATTCTCCCATCTTTCGGTGTGAATGAAGAAGGAAACAGCAGATTCAGGTATAGGGAAAACACGTGTAAAAGGGATCACCTTTCTGACCAGGTCCTTGGTTCTTTTCTCCCTACCCCAGGAGGCTTTCTCCTAGACGAGGCTCCTTCATTGCAAAAGCTGACAGGGAGGGAATGGAGAGCAGGAAGCTGCCAGCTGGGCTCGCTTTCCCTATTGATATTAAAAGGAGCTTAACAAATGTGAAGTGCACACAAACGTTTTGTCTGTGTCCGAACAGGGCTGCGCGTCGCACATTGGAGCCACAGTCCTGTCTGTCATATCTGTAACCTTTCAAAAAGAGTCGTGTTCCCTGGGCACTGGGCATGTCTGAACTAAAAAACTATTGTAATAGAGTCATAAAAATTATCGCCAAAGTAATAGAGACCTCCAGTCCCCTCAGCCCCAGGGTAGGTGAGGTGCAACTATTGTAAGGAATAAAATGAGACGTATCAAAACAAAGAGAGCGTTCTTACAAAAAAAATGCAGAGTCATGTTGGTATGGAAATCTCCACTGCTGCCTTCAGGGGAGAAAAACAACCGTGAGACAGCAGATATGCAGCTCCCGTGGAAAAAGGGCCAGGGCTGGGCTCAAGGTTGTCTCTCTCTCATCAGCTAATGGAGGAGTCACTCCCCAGACCCAGACGTGCTTCCAGGAGCCTTTTAAACCCATCAATTTGTGTGGCACATAGCAAATATCTGAGTACAAAGCTCCTAATGGCATCACAATCCTGAATCATCAGATGTGGGCCCAGGATACCCGTGGTGAGGCGCACCTGTGCTTGTCTCCCTCATCTGGCTTACCGATCTGCAGTAGCTCACCAGGAATTTTTACAAAAGGATGGCAAGGATAATGTTGTTTCCAGGTATGGACAGGCATGATCTGGGGCTGAGGGGAGGAGATGTATACATGACCTGGGGGGATTACAGCATCTTTATGACTTTCCATCTCCAGAATCCAAGCCTGGTCACCAGCCTGCTGGAAAGACTCTTGTAGCTGTGAATAGACAAGCAACAGTTTGGGGTAACTAAAATCGAGCTTCGGTTGGAGAGCTGCAGCATCTGTAGGCTAAGAAAATAGGCAAGTCATCTTCAACCTCCTTGTAATGCGGCTGCTTTGAGTATAGGATGGAGTCACCATTTATAGAAAACGTTTTCAGCAATGTATCTGTGTCTCTCTTGCCCTTTCAGTTGAGTGAGAAATTTGTCATTTCATTTCAGCCTCACATTAGTAACGCTTGTGTGCATGTTGGGGGCTCCCTTAGAAATACAGGATCTCAGCATCCACTTCTGCTGCTTCTTGGAAGCCAGCTCCTTGTTTTAGCCGACCTGCAGCATGGTGCAAGCATTTTTTAATTTTTGGATGACACAGTTCATTTGTATTGCTAGTGCTCTATGTAAGTAGGATACAGCTCCAGTTTTTCACTGCAAATAAATTATCTAATGACTTAGTACTTTTTTCCTGTTGCAGAATCATTTGCAACCTGATGGTGTTTTCAGTGATTGTACTCGTCTAATAATCACTCACCAGATTGTTTATTTGAGCAACTTTCCACCTATGGAAAATCCAGGTCATTGCAATTTCTGTAGCGTAATTGATACTGGGTCTCCACTAGCTGGATGGATGATTCCTTTTTTAAATAAGTGACGAAAATGAGTGAAATTTTTGCCCCATGCAAATGCTTGTATTAGCACACCCACACAAAAAAGAGCCATTTACCAAACTTTTGACGCCATTTAGACAGTTATTTATGCACTGCTAATAGTAAAGGCAAAGTGAGCAGCCCAGAAGAGAAGTGGGCTGATTTCAGTCTCACCTTCAGGTGGGACTCGCTGGCTAGCCTGTTCTCCACAGTTTGGCACCTGCAAAATTTCTCAGTTGAAAGCTTTCTCTGAACTTTCCTGCAATCTCCTGCTAATCTGCCTGAGATCACAGGCAATTTCAATAACAATGAAAATGATTCTAATTTTGACTCCAGGAGTACCTTCGATGGATGCTATCCCGGTTTCTTTTTTATTCAACTCCCCTGGTTTATGACTTCCCACCTCAGTCGTAATGTGGAAACCGTTTTTGCCTCCGATTTTATTCATCAGGCCCTTTTTAACTTTCTTCCCTTTCTTGCTTCCTGACAATAAATTCACCACCTGAAACTGTAGCTACAAAAATCATTTCCATCAGAATTGCCATTGTCCTTAGTGTCATTAAAAGTTACAGCTATTCTTAAGATATAAGTGCCCAATTTGACAGACTTCACTTTACGTTGTTCTGCTTTTCCTGCTGTTTTATCTGCATAGAGCAGGAATGCTATCAGTCGAGCCTGTCTGGGGGGGGGGCCTGAATGTGATTATCCTTATGAGCGCTGGCACACAGTCTCATGAAAACTAAAAGATGGAGAGATTGGCAGCAGCAATGGTTTTCACCTTTCCTTCCCTTGGAGTCCAGCACTCGCAGGGAATGGAACACATCCAGTCCTTCCCGGGGCCATGTAGGCAGGATATGTATGTGGATACAGCTGGCGGATACGAATCTAAGGCAAGGTACTGACAAGTGTGTGCAGGAGTACCAGGTTAGATCTATTGCATTCAAAACCGCCTTGACATCAGTAGAAACAGAGATGATGGCTCTCCTTCTTTTTAAGGGGTTTGCACTTCTTTTTCTAACATGTTCTCAAAGGGGGAGAAAGCATTGCAACTCTGTATTCAGTAAAACTACCATGAAAAGCATTTTTTCCCTTTCCAATATAATCTAGAAAAGGCATATACTTATGCACCATTTCCTGTTTGGTATTTAAAGGAGGTGGAAGCTAACATGCCTGATTAAGGTTTGCAGTGATATCAAAGAGTCCTGGCATCTGCTCTGCATTTGCTCTGGTGTGATGGATCCTTGGGTTTCCATGGGGCTCAGAAAGCAAGCCCACTGGCTTAATTTCTTGGTTATATGCCACTTCAAATTCCAGTCAACCAAGCAGATTTCTCCAGTCATTCTGCCCATTTTGTAAATATACCTGTTTGACTGCGAAAAGCATCACAGGCCCCAATAGCAGGTCTATTCCATTCAGTGGAAATACTTAGATTGTCTTCTACTAACTGGAACAGCCCCTGCATAATGATCAGTATGTGTCTATTGTAACATGATTAGATGGTTGTAAACACTTATGTGAAGCTTTTCTATTTCCTTCCTCAGAAGAAATGTCAAGCATTTGTGATGTAGTAGTTGTAAAGTTTGTATTGCTCTGTAGTTGTTTGCTAGTAGCTGTGTATAATTAATGAAGGGCTGTTGTGCAGTAGTCAGCACGAGGACATGGTCCTTATGTGACCACTTCATGGGACCTTGTCAATGATGATGAAGTCTTCTAGTGTGGGATTATGGGACATTCTTGTACAAATACCCTCTTCAAGCTTAGCTGGGGAGTGTAGGAAGGAGGGGGAAGAGAGCAGCCCAATAAATCCTGATAACTGGATCTCAGAACAGATGACTAGAGGGCAGTTTCAAGAATTTGCAGTAGCTTTGAGCAGCCTGTATGCTAGCTCCAGCAAAGATGTAAACCTTCTTCCATGAGGCTGAAAACTCAGGTACGAAGAAAGTACCACACGATTCAAAGTCTTTTCTTGAAAAAGTGAGGAGAGGTCCAAAGTCTCAGGAAGCGGCTGTGCTAGAGGAAATCAGGAGCTGGGATCTAAATTCATAGAGTGGGAAGTCTCAAGGAGTAACAGGTCTGTGAATAGTCTGTTTTGATGATATAAGATCCACTGGCTCTTGAAATACTTAGGTGCCAAATAACACTTTGCTCTCAGAAGGCTTCTTGGAAAATGGGCACTGTTGTCCCAGCTTCTGGAAGGGTATGAGCCTCAAACCCCAAGTCTGAGTGAAGCCAGCTGGATTAGTCACAGCTGATCACAGGAGACTGCAGCCTTAAAACTTGGTCTGGGATCTCTTCTGAGCTGGGTGGCAGCCCACATATAGGACTGAAATGAGTGCACTTGGAAACCACAGTTAGCCGGGTGAGTGTGACAGAAGACAGAGTGAAAACTGAGGAAAATTGCTTCTGATTGACAGAACAAACAGGTAAAGAAAAAGTATCAATCAGATGTCATCTTCAGAGTTTTTCATTTGTCTTAGGTAAATCACTCTCTTTCCACCTCTCTAGAGATGTTTGTATAGAAGCAGCTAAGAGTGACTGACAAGCAGATGTGTAGACAGAGAAATCCTTATTGGAGGCAGGGAAGAGGAGGGCTGCAGTGTGATGTTTCATATACATATATATGCTTCCTCCGTTCACTCAAGGAGAATACTTACTACTCAGTAATAAGCTTTTGCAGGGCAATCTATGTGTTATAGAAAAGTCACATGTTTGGCACAGCAGAGAGGTGGCTTAGGGTGCTGTAGTTGTGGACAAGCCATGAGCTTGAAGGGTGAAATACAGGTGAGGTTCAGTAAGTATTTGGGACAAGAATTTCTATGACTAAATGAGATGGCTCAGATGCAGTAAAGCTTAGGTCTTGCAGAAGCTTCTTGCAAGATCTTGCCTAAAAACTTGGAAGTTTTGGTTATTTGTATTGGTTATTTGTGTGATTGTACCAGCTGCCTTGGTCTAAAAAATGTTTGATTTGGATCTCTTCAGCTGTAGAAAAGCATAAAAGAGTAGATTTAGACACTGAGTTTTGAATTCAGTTTTCCATTTTCTTTTCTCCACCTCTCCCTTAAGTTTGGGAAGAATTAGTATTTTAGGCTATTTTCCTGAAGAATTGTTTGATCATGCGATCTTTCTGTCTGTCCACCAGTCCTTCTGCATGACTCGAGGGCCTGTTGGAGCCATCAAGTGTAGACCTCTCAGAGGTATGAAATTTCTGTGGTTTTATGAAACCTGGTAGCTGACTAAAGAAGGACCCACATGGTGCCCAACCCTGTAAGAGAGGGAGCCCTTTATCACTGTGAGGAGTAGCTGGATGGCATTAGCAATTATAATTTCTATATGTGCTGGCATTTGTTTCCAAAAAGAGGGTGAAAATCGTGGGGAGCTGGTGTGTATGGGAGCGAGAGTGAAGATTAGGAGGTACCGTATCCACATCTTGTTTGACTTCCCAATTTCCCCTGCTCAGGGTGTATCTTGTTTTTCATTCTGTTTCCTTTGCTGCCTTTTTCATTTGTTTGTTTATATCATCTATCAAGTTTATCATTATGTGCTCATGCACACAAAATCTTTATTAGCCATGCGTATTCTTTATTCTCTATTTTAATTTTCCGTCCTTCTTTCTTTGTTAACAAACTCTGCTGATTGCAGATGTTTCCCCTTTGACAGGGGAAACCTGAGACTAAGGTTTTCCAGCCACACAAGCAGATGAGTGCTGGCTCCTTCCTCCAGCTGGCCTGCTATGTGGGATTGGGCCATCCCCTGGTAGAAGCAGGGAATGAACCTGCTCTCCCACCCAAACCTGGGGTCACAGTCCTCCTTGAGATCAATAGTCCAGAAGAGAAATAGAAGTTGGGCCGTGATCTTAGGTGTGGTTATAAACAGGGGTGTTTAGGGTCCACATCCTTGTGCTTCTTTGATCTCTTTGAAATGACTGGCCAAAGGAGAGGTGAATCAGGCTCAGTGCTGAGACTGAGAAGGTCCTTTGTCCCACTTCATCTGTTCTCAAAAGCCCTTGAATGGTGGTTAGATGTTGGCCACGTCTGCTTGCCACCAACTTGGCTCGACTTGACCCCTGTGCTGACAGCAATATCAAAGAACGTATTTCCTCACTACTTCTGAGGGTTAGTGCTCTCATCCCTGTTGTAAGTGAAGGTTGCGTAAAAAGAATTTCAGGTGCTTTGCACCAGTTTTCCCAAGCCAAAATGCTGTACTGGTACCTTCTACAAAAGGACTCAGTTTGCTCCTCTGGTTTTAATGATAGGTCTATTTCTTAAAACATATCTTGAACAGTAAGGGACCATGCAGTTGTTGTGTGGTCATGTATCCATGTTATGGCTGGACACTGTGGAACATCCTTTCCTTTTGGACAATGGTAAGAAGAATGTTTCTGCACCAACTTCTCTTGAAATCCTTCCTAACAAATCCTTCCCTAAAGAGTCTTCTAAGATTATTTTGCATTGGACAGGTGGAGTGAATAAATCGTCTTCTGGCCCAAGCCTTTTATGATCCTTTAATCTTAACACTTTTTCTAGAATATCAGTTTAAGGGACACCAATAAAGCGTTTGCACTGTCCACGTGGGAATGGCATAGTCTCTGATTTGTGTCCTCTCTCCTTAATACTTCAGAAACCCTCTGTGTTTTTTCAACCTTGTTTTTCAGTAGGGATGAGAGTTTCTTTTCAGGCACTGGTGTTACCTGGTGTTTGAACTTCAGTGGCTACAAAAGTGTAAACCACCCCCTTCCATGGGGGATTAATCTTTAAATCCAGATTCTGGGACTTGCAAAGATTCACAGAGCTGCCTAGTGGATCCTGCGAAACGCTCCTAATCATGAGCAGTACTTGCACCGGGACAGAGAGCAAGCGAAGCAGCAGCATGTGGGTGGGATTGCCACTGACCACAAAAGAGTAACTGCTGTGATCTGGAGGAAAATAAGAGCAAATGAGGTAGATGGAAGAATCAGGAAACAAAACTTTGGGGTATCTTTCACTGGTTCCCTGCTCTTCACTGGTTCCCAGTTTGTCATTTTGCTGCTTAGTCTACATAATGCCTATGTAAATTAATAGAGGACTTTTTTGGCCAGTGTCCCATAGTTATTCCACAGAAAGGGTAGCTCCAGGGAAATTAATAGCAGGGATGCAGACCACACAGACGACAGTAAAAAGATGTTCAATCAGTGTGCTTGGGGCAAAGTCCTTTCTGAAAGGGCAGGGGTTTGCAAATCAGATCCCAAAGCACATCCCATGGGAGAGAGTACCTAGACATTCATAAAATAAGTGGACAGGAAGGCTTGGAGTCACCCATGGAGGTGAGCATCTGGGTAAGAGCCACGGTAAGGGGCACTGGCAAGTGAACAAAATAGTCAGATAGAGGAAGATCTAAAGGTAAGACCAAGTACCTTGAACTTGATAAGATGGGGAGGAGGAGGTGGCTGAGAAAAGTCTTGTCGTTCATGCTAAAGCAGCCCTTTCATTTGCTGGCTGCTCGTTCCTTTTACCGCTGAGGTGTGCATTCCTTCTTCAATTGTGTGCGGTTCTTCCCTCCTGAAAAGCTGCTTTCAGTGTCAAGCAACATCGTGGTTTACTACAGTGTCATTTTCAGGTTACACCAACAACGCAAAAGCAAAAGGTGTGTATGTCATGTCTCATTTACTCAGTTGCAGAGTCATTCAGGGGCATCTTCTAACTTGTGCTGATCATCTTTAAGCCGTAGATTGGGCTGCAGTCCTGGAAATGCGTCACGTATTTCTTAGCATTGCAGCCATGAAGATGGGGACAAGTCCTGAAGGATACGTCAGTGAAAGCCTCCACAAGTCACAAGATCTAGTTCTACTGCTCCATATAATTAGCGATTAAAATGAGTAAAAACAAAGCAGCAATTTTCTTATTGATCCCTCAGCAAATAGTTCTGTCTATTTTCTTCTGTATTGTTTCTTCTTGCTAAATAGCCTTGAATAAGAAATGTCAGTCAAATGAATTTAGATTCCTGGTGCTTCAGACAGAAATCAAAGCAGGATTGAATGAGGAAAGATAATTAGAGAGAGGAATTCCACCTCCACAAAGTTCTTCCCTTGCTCAAGGAGTGCTGATTTTATCTAAATTGCCAAAGCCATGAGCAAATGAGAGGTGATGGGAATTACAGACTGCAGACACTGAGACAAAGCAAGGGAAGCTTTAATTAGTGCATTTTAAGGTAGAAATGAATTTCCTGGGAATAAATTATTTGACTCAAGACATATGGAGCTTCTTAGAGGTGAACTGAAAAGCTTTTTACCTGCCAGAACTAGGGCTCACAGGTTGTATGTGTCTTGTAGAAATGAGTGATGCATCACTGGGGTCTAAAACACATGGGGATGAATCCTGCTTTCCTTTGTAACTCTCTTTTTTTTTTTAATATGGAGGAATTCCCATTGCTGCAGATTTCCACTAATGTAACAGAAAGCAGAATTTTTTCCAATACCCACATTTACTCGTTAATGTGGACCTACCGTTGCTGAGGAATTGGGAGTTATGTATTGAACCTACAGGTACTGAAAGGAAGTTATTTTCCTTTCAAATTCTCCTCTTATTCTCCTTTCTTAGCTCTGTTGTCATCCTTTCATCACACTTGCACACACATAAGGACACTGGGAACCTTAAACCACTGACCTTTCTATTTTTCAACAGATTTCCACAGCTTTTCAAAGGGAGAGACAGTGACAACTCTCTATTATTTGGAGGTAGATAGAGATTCCTGTTTGAATTGATGGAGCTGAAATGAAACCATTTAGCTGGGTGCTTTAATCCAGCACCCCCTGACTTCAGCAGAATTATTCAGGATCTTAATTATTTACATATTCGGTGTGAGGCAGTTGCTCACAAACCTGGTTGAAACAGGCAGGAGTGGGGCCAGGACCAGACCTAATGGTTATGTTATGAGAGTGCTTACAGACCCCTGATGCAGGTGCTGCACAAACACAGGATAAAATACTTTTGCCCCTCCAAGAACAATACTATTTGCCTCTGCTCTGAAAAGCGGGAATGAAAGCACATCAAGAGGCTGGCAGATGGACAGGCCACCCCAGCAGCACCTCTCCGACACCTTGGGGTTTGCTGGCAGTGGTGGCCTACATGAGCTTATGAGTGCGACCTGGAAAATCACCCTGTCCTCCGTCCCTGGGAGGAACCATCACTCGTGATCTTCCAAAAATTCTGCTCTGCTGCTGGCCAAATGTGTAAGATAACAAGAGATGAGTAGAGCAGAAGTACAACCTAGTGGCTTCAGCTCAGTCTTTTTGATGAAGGGAGCTGAAGTCTGACAAAAGCTAAAAAACCCCGCACCCTCTCTGGGAAAACAAGTATCACGCTCACTGTTTTTTTCTAATGTTCTAGTTGCCTATTTCAGATGTTGCTATTTTGTCCTGTAGGTTAATTTGTATTACCCGTGATGAATGTATGCAGTCAAGAGGTATTAAACGCTGATGTGTTTATCTTACGGCAAGATAGAAATGTTGCAAACTTGTGAGCTACGGGAGGAAATGGGCTAATTTTAGATTTGTTCCTAGCCCTCGCCATGCGAATGGTGTCGCTGCGAGCCCAGCAATGAAGTTCACTGTGTTGTAGCAGACTGCGCAGTTCCCGAGTGTGTCAACCCAGTCTATGAACCAGAACAGTGTTGTCCTGTCTGCAAAAATGGTAAGAAAGTACTGTATTGGCTTTAACAAAGAGCTATAAAGGAAACATTTTATTAAAATGTTGTTACCGATGCATCGCCAGGAGGTTTGCTTCCATCGGTGCAGGCTGGCGTTGGGGCTGTTACTTCTCCCTTGCATCTGGGCTTCAGTTAGAAGGTGGCAATTGCGAAAATTAAGGCTGCCCTTCATGCCCTGTGTCTTCTCATTGAAGCTGATGGGATTGCTGACTTGAGTAAGGCTTTATAGGATTGAGCCCTGATATCGGTGATAGTTGTTTGATATCTTTGCTTTTTTCTCATAATTAGTCTAACATGAAATCAAGTATATAAGAAAAGAGAGAGTCTTTGTCCCTAAATTAAGAAGCCAATGGCTATTACTTAAGACCAGGGGAAAACTCACCGAAATCAATGGCAAAACTCCCACTGGGGCCAGTAAGACACCCACCAAGCCTGTAGTATTGTAGGTTGTGTGCTGGAGTCTGTGTGTGTAGTGTTGCCCTCATTGTCCTGCTGAAACGATTTCATGAATTGGAGTCGGATTCAGCAGTACTTTCAAGAAAGGTTTTGGGATGACTGAAAGTACCTCTTTGGAAAATAAATATGTTTCCAAGAAGGTCTCCCTGGTCTTGTACCACAGTCCATACACACTTATGTCTCTGGAAATGCACCTTTCTCCTAATGTAGATGTGAAGACAGATTAAGAGGTGAGCTAGCTTCTCATAAAGCTCTTCATGGCTTTCTTAACATATAAGAAATGGCTGCTTAGACTCATCTTCTCGTGTTTGGAATTCACTACCCATATATATTTCCTCTTACATACTTCACCACTGCTGGATAAGAGTAATGGTTGCTTTTGGATCTAAATGAAAATGTTTACAAAGAAATAACATTTTCAACACATTTTCTGCTCTTTAAGACAGAGAAAAAGTGAACAGTTGGAAATGCAAAATATTTTTACTAAAGGAATTGGCAAAATTAAGACTAGTCTGGAAAATTATACCAAAAATACTACTTGAAATCCTGAGGTTTATATTAAGCCATGATTTTTACTCAAAAGTATTTTAAAAGGTTTTAATTTAGAGTTTTATGTTTCTGTTGAAAAGCAGAAAATGTTCATAGGAAATTTCATTGGTTTGTTGTTGTTGATGATCTTCAGAGAAAAGGTATGTTAACCAGCTCTATCCACCACCTTTGCATATAGCCTGCTGCACTTGGGTATGAAGTTTCCCATCACGCTCAGCAAGATTAATGTCTTGGGTTGATGACTGGGAGGGGTAACAGTGGCCATTGCCGTGCCTGTCACCACAGCTCAGACTCATTTACACCTGAACGAACACCACTCTTGTGTGTTTGGCCTCTGTGTTCCCATCGCATATAGGGTACCATGCTGAATCCCCACCATTTACAGTGGCAGCACTTGCAGATTCCTTCCCATCGGTTTGCGTCACATGAATCCAAACTGTGAGCATTGCTCAGGTTTCCCAGGAGTGCAAACTCAAAGGCGGCTTCACACAGGTCCAGGAGCTGCTGGATTTCCCTACCAATCCTTCACCACCATGACCATTTCCCCCAGTAACCAGACTCTCCCACTTTGGGGGTCAGTGGCTTTCTGTGTTGCAGTCCCCAACATGCCTGGTGACTGGGATGGGCAGCATCTTTCTTCCAAAAACAGGCAGGGTGCCCAGATAACCAGGAGAAAAGGGAAGGAAGCAGCTCCTACTGATGGGAGCGAGGACAAGAGGACAGAAGGAAAATCAGCCACCTGCTGAAGGGTCTCCAAGGCACGGTGTAGTGATTGAGACCGTCAGCTAGAAGCAGGAGGCTTCCTCCATGGTTTTGCCAGATTTCTCCACTCCTCTATTTGCTCATCTGTTGGAGATACAAAGTTCTCTGAAACCTGTTTTAGGCAGGGAAGTATTTCTTATCATCCTCTTAAAAGCAGCCTTGGGGATCCTGGTCTCTGGGGCCAGGGAGACCGGGGCTTGCAGCACAGCTCTGATCCAGTGGTGGATGAAGGGGAGAGGCGACACAGTGGCATGGCTGTTCTTTGGGATCAAGGCTATGGAGAGGAGCTGAACCCCTCCTTGCATCCCAGCCTGGCTGTAGGGATGAGATGTGAGACTCCTCCCAGCTGGCAGGGCTTTCTGCTCCCCCTGCTGCAGCTGGGGCTGACTAGCTAATAGTTGGCCAATGCTTGTAGTTCTGGCTTTATCTTTGCAAATTAAATGAAATAATTCACAAAGCAATAGAAATAAGTAGGCTCCAAGATAGTCTCCGTTGTCACAGGGAATTTGATGAACAATTTTGTTACTGCTCTTGGATGTGGCTCCAAGTGTGGCACACACCCTTCGCCTTCCTCTTACATTTTGGGAACTTCATGTGAAAGAGTAGCAGACATTGCCTTGTCTCTTCCCTCTCTGAATCCCTCTGACACATCCTAATGAATGAGGATCGCAACGCTTTGAGCTGTCTGTTCATCTTGAGACCAAGATTTTATCTTTCAGCTCTCCACTGCAGCCAGTCAATTAAAGCTGAGTTTCACAAATGCATGAAGGTAACACAAGCTGACAGGCCCACTTAAATGACTGAAACCCCCCTTTTTTTTTAAATTTATTTGTTTTTTTCCTTCCATCCAGTAGCTTTTGCTTTCTGCCAAAGTGGTGAAGGCAGTTACAGTGCCACATTTCAGTATGATGAAAAGATTTTTAGCTTAGTCTCACTCCCTGTGGTCATCATTTTAGACTGGCAAACAGAAGAGCTCAATGGATACAGCTGTTGAGGGGAAAAAAGTTAATCCCCAGAACAACATGTAGTGCAAATCCTCATTTGAAAATCTACTCCTTAAAATTTTGGTAAGGAAAATCCTCGGTTAGGTTGAAACACAGCCCTGCATCATTTGCTGCACTCTGCTAGCAGCGTGGCTTGCCTGCTTGTTTAGTTGTTGCTGCCACTAACGGGAGAATAATTTCCTCTCAATACGTTCAGATAGATTTTCATGCCTTTCTTAATTATGTCTTACCAAGGGCAAAAGTGCTGTGAAGCAGTGAGGTTAATGCAAAAATCTGTTGATTCTAACATACCTGACCTGAAGATTCATAAAAAGCCAATGTCAATTTCCCTCCCTCTACCATCATTTAAGAGCAGTCTGAACAAGTGGCTTTGGAGGTTTATTCCTTATTGTCAAAAGAAATAGAATTGTTATCTTGTGCTTTGCTAAATGCAGTGTAGCTCATGCAAAGCTGGCTCTGCTCAGCAGGGGATACCGCATTACACTCAGAGCAGGCGGAGTTCACTGGGAGGCTAAAATTTGGGTGTGAGGGAGGGAGAGGACGTTTTCTCCTTTGTGTCCCATCTTCTGATTTGTCAGAGTGTATTTTAAGGGTGATGGCTCCAGGTGCTGCGCAGCATTTCTGCCGCGGAGATGAAAGGTCACTGGGTTTCACATTTCCTCGTAGTGACAGACCGCAGAATTATGGCCCTGAGTTGTTATTTCTAGTCATTGTGACTTCTCCAGACAAAAGTGTGTCAGCTATTGTTAACTCTCTCCTCTGCAGGATCTAAAACTTGCCTATCACTGTTAAAATCAAGCTCGTGGCTGCTACCATCTGCGCTATCCCTCCTGCCCCTAAGTTCTCCTGCAGTTCAGCAAGAACATCCATCCACTCTGTTTACGCCAAAGCCTTTCTGAGCAAAAATCCCCAACAAGGTCCCCATCCTCATGTGTCCAGGGCTGTAGACATGTCTGTGTGGTGTTACTCATACCTCCCCTGGGTCTTCTCACCTGACCCTGAACTCTTCATTTCCAAACCTCTGCTTGTCCCTCCCCATGAGTCCATCCACTGCTGCAGGTTGAGCCTCATTATTGGTGAGACGTGTGGTTTTAAAGCCCTTCTTTATGCAAAGCTGTGAGGTTGCTCTTTATGTTTCCTTCAACCCTTTGGACATGGTCTGGCAAGGATGCAGGATGCAGGGATGGGGGGATCCCCAGTGTATCATCGCTCACATCTCTTAATTTGGTTTAATCTGTGATCCAGATTAAATGGGTTCCTCTTCTTTGCCAGCTCGGAACAACTGTCATGTACCACTGTGCGCAAAGGGAGAAATTCATTGCGTTTCGCCTTGCCCAGTGCTGTTTGTTCAGAGCCAAAGCCACCCCCTCGCAATGTACCCTTTCAGGGAGAGTGAGTAGATGTGCTCCAGCAGGGAGTCCCCAGGTGGCCTTGGAGGTCCTTCCTCCAATGCCATGCTGAGTTAGCGACCTGCTGATCTTTGCCCACTGCTCTAAGGGGGCTCAGCTTCATGCCACTTGTGCATCCATCCCCTGTTTGCTGCTCTGTGGAAGCAAAATCGATGCAATTTCAAATTAGCAGCCTCGCAGCTGCTCTGGGAAAGGCTGGAGGTGAGTGGAGGCAAGGAAAGCACAGCGCAGGGTTCCCGGCGGCCTGTGTTCTCCTGATTTTACAAAGTGTTCCTTCAGAATTCTATCCAAAAATAATTTTGACATTAGCAAAAATTCATCATCATGGGGGATTTTACGGCACAGCTGTGTTGGAGAAATTAATTTAGAAATTCCAATAAATGCCACAACAGAATTGTTAACTTCTTCTCCTCTCTAAAGTGTGAAATTCTTTTCAGGGCATTTCAAAGGCGCCTTCACCCATTTACACATACATTAACGCAATTGCTAAAATAGTCTTTGCCTTGGCACTTTCATTTTCTTGAGGAATGAACAGAATAAGCATTATAAATTTCTGTTTTGGGGTCTGGTTTTGCTTTTAATTTAATTTTTGTTGCCACTGATCCTCAACAAAAGAATTTGTTACCCAACAAGACAGATAAAAGCTAACACGTCCGCAATGAAATACTTCCTGGCAAGTGTGCTTGCTTACATTAGCGTGGGCTTCTGGAGACATTCGTGATGAAGTACTGGGCAGCAGGAAGACATTTTGTAGATAATCTGTCACTGAGTCTTTAATTAAAGTTTTAAATTATCACAGTTGATACAGATTTCAAAGTAAAGAGTCTGATCCTGCCCTCCACACACAAGTAAAAGATCTATTTGACCTTCAACAGATTTTACCTTGGTAAAATAGCATGTATTCAGGCAAAGCTCTTACGGGTATTTATTGTAATATGCTATAAATATTAATAATTCCATACAAGTGTCTTCATCTTTGAGGGCATGAGCACAAAAGCAAGTAAATAATAATTTATTTCCATGCATATAAAGCCACATTTTACCTAAGCTTCTCTCTTAATTTGCTGAGAATATAAACTTGCTGCTCATTATTTCTCCGTTAGAGTTAATTTGAAATAAGCATTCTGCACGCCAGCCTGTTCCTTCTGTTACACAGCATATTTTGCCCAGAAACCCCCCAAGGATTTTCCCAGCCTGTCGAAGCCAAGGGCAGCCTTTCCTTTAGCAAACAAATATGGGTTACATGTGTCCCTAAGTGAATTTTGCACGCCGCTGTGTATAACAACACCCAGGGGCTGACCTTCGAGACTGCCTTTTCCTAGCAAGTGGTATGTAGAAATGCCTTTTTTCTAAGGGGGAGATTTTTGGAAGTCTCCAAGGGCTGAAGGGGTGTCCCTTCAGAAAAGCTCCACTGTGGACAACGGGGGGAGCTGGTGCTGGGATGTGGGCAGGCAGCCCCCAGGCCAGGCTGTCCTCAACCTGCCCAGCCACACGCCAGGTGAAAGTTGATTCAGGAACTTCATTTACTTTCATAAATTAAGCAAAGTTAATATTGATTACCACTCGGGTGGGTAGACCCCCCCAGGAAAATCTAGATGCCACAGAAAGACGTGTTGGCAATGCAGTCAATGAACAGGGCTCTTCCTTCTGAATCAGGGAGGCAACAAAATCGATGCCCAGGTATTGTCTTAGGGGGGCAATGCAATGTGTTTATTTTGCAAAACCCTTTGGGATTTTGGGGGACAAAAGGCTCCATATAAATGTAAATTATTTATTGTATTTTAGGTGAAGGTAGTGGATTAACAGTGCAAGTTGTTAACCTATATTGACAAAAAGAACTTCCCCACGTGGTCTCAATTGTTCCAAATTATTGGCTATATCAAAAAGTGCCAAGATTTTAATATCGAATAATCCAGTGCCTGGATATTAAGTTACCTGTGCTTTATTGCATAATATAGTTTGTTATTTATCTACAAGATGTGGATCACTGAATCTCCAGGTCATTGTTTTGGAAAGCATCTATTTCTAACATGATCAGTGACAAAAAAATAATGAAATGTGGAAAAAATTTACTAAAAAGTTTGAGGAAAAAAAGGAAGGTTCTGGGGAGAGGATATTTTGTCTGCCATTTGATTATATACAACTGTTGCAGGATAAGGATGACACAGAAAATGTGGCAAGAGGACAAGAGAAGACTTCATACTCATTTACTTTATGGAAAACTGGTTTGGAGCCATGGGGAATTTCCTTTAGAAAAAACAACTAAATAAAATTCCTCTTCTAATTTATTTCAGGAATTCCTGAAATGGCCAGATTTTAAGGTTGCAGTTAAAACCCCTTCAGTCAAAGTCTATGCAATATGCTGATTGATTGTGCAGATGCAAGTTGAATGTGACCAGCCAAGAAGAAGATGTGTCCCCCACGCTGGACTTTGCTGGACTCCACCATCCTCTCCATAGGTCCCGGAGACCGAAGCTGGTAGTGTAGCATAGCCGCATCACCCTTCGTTCTTGGTGGATGAAGTACTCATGGCAGCCAGCCAGCTTTTTGGGTACTCAGTTGACCCCACCACCACCACCCCATTCAGATGGCAGGGTGAGGGGTCACGGGAAGGACCTGCTCCTGTTTGGGCAGAGCTTTCCCAGCACGTGAAGGCTGGTGGTTGTTTCACAGCCAACTCCTTAGCGCTGCTGTGCTGATGCAGAGATGCCACCCCAAATCAGGAGTCATCTTCCATTTATGCAGAACCTGTAGAAGCCGATTAACATTGCGATGGCAAAGCCCAGTGCACCGAAGCTTCATAGCCAGCTATGAAAATCAATGGTTTGGGAAGGTTGAATGCAAAAGAAAGTTCCTGAGACTACAAAGGATGCATTTTTGATTGTCAGCTAATGTTCTTTGTGTTTACCAGCAGGAATGTAAACTGTGGTGCCCTATTAGCTCAATTAAAGGAGTGATTTGATTACCAACAGAGGGAAAAAAGGATTGATTTAAAAGCTGGTAGAAGATCAAGACTGAAAACAAGGCAGTATATTTGGGCCAGGCAGTCACTGACCTGACAAAATACTTCAGTACTTGCTTTAGTGTTCCTTGAAAAAAGAAGTCATTTCACTGAAATTGATTTTCAGTGGAGCTCGTTCACGTCCATCACTTCAGGCCAAGTGGTTAAAGGCACGTAGATGCCAAACTTGCTGATAAGAGTTAGGTATGTAAGCATCTGTCAAGAGCCAGCCCCCCCCATTGCTTTTGGAAATCTCACACAGTTGGATTATCCGGGTGCTTAAATGCCTTTCTGACTCAAGACTGTGACCTGCTCCCTGTGGACACAGCTGTTGGAAGAGTCATCTAATAATGGTAAAAAGCTTTGGAAAGGTAAATAGAGGTTAAACCTTCCAAAATTAGCCATCCTGGAGCTGGATAGCATCAGGGAGGGCTGAGTTGAATCTGCCACCTCCTGAAGTTTAGAAGAAGGAAAGACTAAAAGAGGCAAGCGAGAGGAAAAGCCTTTAGAGAACAAAAAAGACATGAACTGAACAGCGCTTAATGTGATTAACTCTATCACACAGCTCAGTGCTCACACAAAGTGGTAGCTGCTGGACTGTGTAGCATCAGAGTGACAGGGATGTTGCTGGGAAAAGCTCAATTCAGAGTGCTGCAGTAGGGCACCAGCGGGACAGCAGCCCCTTTCGACCGGATGTGTTCATCTGCATGCTTACAGGTCAGCTAATGCTTCCTGAGCATTTGTGGTCTCTTCCTCTGCCCAGGAAGCAAGAAAAGGATAATTCACATATTAAACAAGGCAGGAGAAGACTGCCAGACATCTGAAGGCCAGGCAGGAGCTCAAAGCCACTCTCCTGAATCTGTACCCCGGGTCCCAACCATGTTGCCATGCTTCCATCCCAGCAGAGTTCAAAATTAATGTCTAGAAGCACTGTAAAGAGAAGGGTCGGGGAGGATTGCGGGAAGTCATTTGTTGGATGGGACTTGCTCCAAAGCTCTCATTAAGCGGACACAGCTCACAGAGATGTGGGAAACATGTTACACGGTCTGCATTACTCTTTAAACTCAGAAATATTTATGAAGAAGCATCTGCTCACCGATGATTGTTTCCCCTTGGGAAAATGTTGCTGAAATTTGTGTGCACAAGCGTATGGCAGTGGTAGTTCAAGATCCACTATCATCATGATAGTATATTGTAGAGGAGGGGGAGGGTTTGGGGTTTTGGGGGGGGAAATGTTCCTAGATTCAGGTTGGGAAACCAGGTTCCTTTTGCAGAACACAAGCAGCACAGGCAGTACTGAAATTAAAGCAGGTGTGGTGTTGCTGTTCCCCACCTGCTCAGATTCTTGGTGTAACTTAAAAGACCAAAAGTGACATTATTATCCAATTACATTGCTGTAAACCATTCTCCTGCAAGAGAAGCCTAGAGCCAAATCCTGAGTCCGTATCACTTTGTGTAACGTGAGCAGCGTTGTTTTACTCTGATTTACTCCAGCTGAGGATCTGACCTGCAAGAGCTAATATCTCTGGGTGACTCACAGGCAAATTGCAGGAGGCTGGGGTGTTTTGCATGGCCAGGCTTTCTAAAAGGATTAGAGATGGGTTTGCTTTTGCTGCTCTAGAAGGTTGGGATTATTAAGCATATCTGTATGAGAAGAGTGGCAGACACTGTCTTCATGTATTTCTAATTTAATGAATGTTTAATGCTTCTTTTATTGGAGCCTACATATATGTAGAGTAGAGGACTTTAACAAGGGGTTGACTTATGTCAAATAATTGATGTTTGAGCAGCTCCTTTTACATGAAATGCAGACTTTATGGAGCAAAGAGACTGTAATGAAAATATGAATTAAAGATTAGAGCTAAGCAAGTCTGAGAAAACTTAGAATTCAAAAGGGCACTTAGGAGTTTTCCACTCCCGCTTCCTTTCCTTCCCTCCGCCTTTTCTATGTCTCCATCCTCTCTGCTTCTTTGATAGGGTCCTGCATTTCAGCTGCAGCCTTCTGTCTGGTCTACACCTACGCAGCTCTGTGGAGGAAATCAGTGCAGTAATCTCATTCTGGGTATTACTGTATGTTTGCCCATCATCCTAGCCTGTTACACTTGCCAACTCACCAATCAGTTTGGCTGGAGAGACTAAAAAGTATTTTTAAGGTGTGTTTTTCTTCATCTCTATCCCTGATTTGCTGATGGATTGCATCTCCTGGGCAGAATGAAAATAAGTGCAAGTTTTGTGGAACCATTTGCCAAAGGGACCCAAAATTTGTTACACCGTGTCCGGGTGAGGGTGAAAGAGTGTTATTTATACATGGCAGCAATACTGCTGTGTGACAGCGGTTGAGCTGTGCTGCCCGGAGAAGGTTCCCGTAGGACAGGCTCAAGGCTGGTATAGTGCCAAGACTGCCATCAGATATTGCCAGTTCCTGTTGTCCAGAGAAGCTGTTCTGCCCATAAACATCAGCATCCATTTCCTTCCACCCCCTTGGCCCACCTCTCTCTCAGTTAGCTGTTTTCATGCTCTGACTTTCCATGCATGCTTTCAGCTCTCAGTCTAAGAGTTCAGTGCCAGGGCATTGTTCCTGCAGCATGAGGCTTTTCTCGCCTCAACTCCTGCAGCACAGGCTGCAAAGAGCTTGGCTGGTTGGGGGTAATTTCTTGCTTTCTGTGTTTGTGTTTAGAAAACCCTTCTGCAATGTTGATCTGAATTCATACCTAAGACTGAAGAGCTTAGGCTTAGTCATCAGCAAATAAAAGCCCAGTGGAAAGGAGGAGAGGATGTTGCTTTCTTTGCTTCGGCGGGTTGGGTTGGTGTGGTTTGGTTCCTCACACCTCTGGCAATATTGGTACAGCTAAATAAAGGAGGGCTGGGCAGAGCACTCGCCCATGGGACCCTGATTGTCAGCACTTTGTAATGGGTGGCACACCTAAGTTGCAGCACCCAGCCAGTGCTGTTTTAGCAAGCTTTGTGTGCTCCGCTGCCCAGCCTGCCTTCACCCCAACCCTGAGGCACGTACGGCACCCTTGATGCTAAGGGACCATCACCCTGCTGGGCTGCAGGGCTGCCCCTCTGCTAGCTCAAGCAGTCCAAAGAAATGCACACAAAATAGTTAACGTCTTAGGGTGAAGAGGGCACCTCCTGGGGTCTGGAGGAGGTCCAAGGAGCAGCGCTGGGTGGTGTGGATGTGTTCAGTCTTTGCCACATGGCATTACAGCCAGAGGAGAGTCTCGTGCCCTGTTTTATTTAGCAGTGTGGGTGCGTTCTCTGAGTTCCTCCACAAGAAAAGCTGCTGCTGCACTCTTACCCCTTATCATTTTTGCCTCCAGAAGCACTAAGCCACAAGGAGACTTCATGTGTAGAGACTTCAGGTGCAGAGCTGACACCTGAAATAAGGACTGGGGAGGAGAGGGGGCAGGGAGGAGAGCAGTGATGCACCCCAGGTGATACAGTAGGTCATTAGCAAAGACAGTGATGGCCCCATGGTCCTCCTAACTTCTGTGTCTTGAGGACATACTGCTTTTCTGCTGGACTGAAGGAACCTGTCCTTTGGGGGGTAGGTATGTACTAGGTGGGTCTCATTGCAAAACATGGTCACATTTAGCAACGCTGTGTAGGCGTGCCTTTATTCCTTACCATTTCTTTTTGTACACAGGTTCTTGAAACTTAAAACCATAAAAACCAGAATTTGCTCATAGTAGAAACTCAAAAAGTCAGGCTAATAACCCTTCAAAACAGCATGGAGAACACCACAGACTGTCAGTCCTATCTAACAAACAGAGTTTGGTGAAATCTGCCCTGTCTGTGATGCACTCAGGGGGTGCGTGATCTAATCATATATATGATTTAACCTTATTCTTGCACTAAAGAGGTCAACTGCAAGTTAGATTTCATCTCCTAGGTGAAAGGCAATCAAAGCTCCCCTTAGCTATCCCAGAGCTCCTACATCTTTATCACATGTATTCTACACCATGTGTGTAATATTGTATTTCTTGTGAATGGAGGCTCCCCAGGTTTATTCTTTCCAGGTAAACTCTAGGATGTACGTATTCCACTTGTACCCATTTCTGAAATCATAATTGCCACAAGGAATTCAGTAAGTAGTTTTAAGAAAAAAAATAGATATGGACCAGTCCCACAACTGATGTAAACTGGCATAACTCATTTTACGTAAAATAAGCCATATTTTTGCCCCAGTTAAAATATGCCAGGAGTTTGGTGGTAGTAGGGAAGCTCATGTTTGTTAGAATAAATGGAGCAGGAGCTGATGTACCAAAAAGAAGAGTACTCATGTCCTGCACAGGGATCTGTTGAGAGAAATGGGTCTGTGTGAAGATAAGCACACAAAGTTCTCCCTGACCTTTCAAAGCTCAGATGTTTCTCACTGCAGCTGGTTGAGCGTATTTGAAGAAGATGAGAATATGTTGGTCAGAAAATGCTGACTCACTGAAACGTCCCTGGGAAAAAGGCCAATTATAGCAAACTCGCTGTTTGTACATTAAAAAAGTTGGGAAAAAAACCTTGAAATCAGGATCAGATGCCCCATTTTAATGCTTTCAAAATGAACTGACTCAAATCTGGGAGGGTGGAGGGGGTGACGTGGTTTCTGATGCAGATCTTTATTTTATAATTCGGAACATTTCAAACAGGGAGGACAGAAATGAAAGGGCTTTTTGCCCAATGAATTACTTCAGACAGCCTGCTCTGATTTTATTAAACCCCAAAAATGCTTATAGCCTAGACTTTTCCTCCCCTTTTAAGTGGGAGAGGAATAGCAGAGATAGCTCCGACTGCGATGGGAAACATCCTTCCTGCTCAGCGCTCACCCTCGCCTGGGTAAGTAGTCAGGTCCAAGATGGGATTAAAATATCCTCTGGGGTTAGGTGCCTTTGGGGCCACCACCTTCCACACCTGGCTGGAGAGGGCTGCTGGCACCCAGCGCTTCTTGGGAAGCCCTCCACACCTTG
This sequence comes from Balaeniceps rex, assembly GCA_013401315.1. NCBI lineage: Eukaryota > Metazoa > Chordata > Aves > Pelecaniformes > Balaenicipitidae > Balaeniceps > Balaeniceps rex. The sequence continues at coordinate 43,453 of VYZW01033909.1, forward strand.
CAGGATCAGGCCCACAGGCTTTGCTATTTGCAAAATAGCACCTTGAATTGCACTTTCTCATTGGATTGAAATGCATGGGAAATATCAGGAGGCGCGGGTCGAAGAGCGCTCGTTCAATATTGCTTCGGTACTCCTGAGTCTCATTAGCTCAGGTCAGTGCATTTGCCTGGTTTCTGTCCTGTGAACCAAAATACCAGCATGCTTTCATGCCGTCCCCTCTCAGCTCTCACCACATACAGAAACGCCTACAAAAAACATGGAATGAATAATCCCCCCTGTCAGCTCCTCAGGCTGCGTCTGAGCAGAGGCTGGGGAACATGCTGCAGCCAACACATGGCGTTTCGGTGCCAAGCCAGCTCAGTTTGCAAGTCAAAGTCTCTGATTTTCATGAGGGCCAAGCCAACGTTAGGTGTTCCTTCCAGAAAAGCCTTGACTCATCACAGCCGCCACTGATGTCCAAGGGACTCCTTCTGCATGAGGATTATTCATCTGAACTGGGTCCACAGCAGCATCCGATGCATCATCCCTTATCTCCCAGCAAGCAGAGGCCAGCAGTCATGCAGGCGGTGTGGGCACCAGCCCTTTCCCGATGGCACGGCAGTCACAGACCTGGCCGCTGGGTTATGGATCAGGGCAGTGGCTGCCAGCTGTTAATGAATGAATTTAGCTTGCTTTTGTTTGTCACGCCGCGGTTGATGCTTGTGAGGCTCTGGTGCCCTCGCTGTGCTACAGGGAAAGCAGCGAGAGAGAAGTTTTGGTTACTTTTCAAGCTGTGTCAAACAAAAAAGAAATGTATTACAGGAAACGTCAAACGGTAATTATTAAGGACTTGGAAAACTGTGATTAAAAATGGAAACCTGTCCACAATAGTAACAAATAGATATATTTTCTATGTTTTGCACAGAAACCACAGTTTTTCTCGGCTACATTAGTGCCCTCCTAGAGAGCAATACACTGTGGTCCAGTTCCTAAGACTGGTGTAAACTGGCCTGGCTGCCTTGCTCCATGGGAAATACCTGTGCTTCTTCAGCAGCTGAAGATTTGCCCTGCTCTCTCATTTGTCCTAACAGCTCAATAATGAAGTTGTTGCAAGCAAAAAATAGCCAGGGCCAGCTCCTGCTCCTGTGTAAGCTGGCCTCATGCCCTCTGAGTCCAGGGGTGCTGCTGCCGTCGCACCTGCAAGCCCATTGGGATGAACGGTGAAGTTATAGCCAGCCGTCCTCCTGGGGTGCATTTATCTGTGAAGGGAGCTTGCTTGTCTGGGCTAGGAGGGTCTGCACACACACACCCACACTGCTGCTCTGCCTCCTTTGGTTTGCTGCCATTTTTTGCCAAAAAGATCTTGCCAAAATCTGAGGGGGGCTGTGCTTGGTTCAGCTGTCCCAGTGCTCAGCGTGAACCTCCCAGAGCCCCTTCTTGAACAGTTTCACTTGTACGTGAAGGACTTCCCTGCCCAAATGGTCACTTGGGTTTCCCAAGTGGGTCAGCAAGTGAAATAAAGGTGATTACTTTTCTTTACAGATTTAGCCTAACTTATATCTATGGATCTACAGGCTCAAGGAGCAGTGATGGAATGGGAATGGCCTCGAAGGAAGGGATTATAAGCCCCCAGCAACAAAACCAAGACTTTTCTTGCTCCTGTGTTGCATGTAGTAGTGGTTTTTTTGCAGTTTGCATTGCCCTTTCTCCCCTGCTTGTTTTCTGTGTCTCAGGGAAGTGCTGCCTGCGCTCTCCTTCCTTGGGTTCATGTGTGATCAAGCAAGAAGCTCCTCTCCTAACCACAGGTTAAAAAAAGTGCCATGGCTATCCTGTAGCCAGAGATGAGGTTAGAGGAGATGGCCGGCTAATTGGGAGCAGTGGCAGTGACCGCACTTTGCAGGTTCACGTGGGATACTGATAGGCACCACCAGCCTGGCTGGGACAGCCAGTGCCCAGCAAACAGGCTGGGCTCTCCCAGCCCTGTGGATGCACTGGGGTTTCAAAGCGGTGTGTGAAAGCTTTTCCTTGTTGGAATAGGATTTGCCAGATGTGGAGGTGATGCTCAAGGTGCATCAAGAAAATTGGTGCATTTTGTCCTCCCAACTGAGGGTCGGGCTTTCTAGGCACGGCCTGCTCTGTTTGTTACACGAAATGTTGGCACAGGGAAGTCTGCAGTAAACCAGGTATTGCATGTGCTGGTTGAATATAGACTCGTAGGTGGGGCCAACCCAATGGTTCTCCATCACTGTAGGCATTAATAGGCAAGTCACTGCCGTGGCGGTCAGCAAAGGGGCCACATATCATTGGCTTTCTGTTTTCCACTAATCTGTTGGGAAAAAAATAATTAAATAAAATCACACACACAAGCTCATTATGTCCAAAACTTTCCCAACTGGTAAGGTCAAAGTGGCAGTCAGTCTGGCGGTGCTTGCAGTCATGGCACCTTTTAATGTCCTTTTAGTAATGGCACCTTTTAATAAGGCATCTTTGCTGTCTTTGTGGGGTCTGCTACACCCCTGTCTTTCAGCGTTACCCCCACTGCCGTCACGCTGGGGGGAGGTAACCTCTTGATGAAGAGCTAGCAGTGAGTCTCTGACCCCTTGCCTATAGGAGGGAGCCTTTCCGGCAGTGTCGGGTAGGTAATCCTGACAAATGACGTAGGCACCATGTCCCTGGGCGGCATCAGTAACACATCCGATATGCTGTAGTGTCTAGTCGTGCATTTCACCCCACGGTCACTGAGTTTCTACATTTCTCAGCTGAAATCAGCTGACTCCGTCGAGGATTTTGGCTGTGCACCCCAGGAGGGGATCTCCGGGGCAGAGCAACAGCCCACACTTGGACATTGGCAGCCACAAAGCTGCGGTTGATACTTAGACTTCTTAACGCAGATGGGCAGCCCATATGTTAGGGGTGACATTTTCCCTCTTTTTGTTGCTCCAGATCAAACAGAGACGGTGTGAAGCCCAGGTATGTGTCCCCCTCACATCATCCTGCCCCTAAGGTTTCACAGGACCATCCTGATTTTTCTCCCAAAATTTTCCAGCTGAGAAATACCTTCAATAAAGACGACAGAGTTTATTCACTGGGTTTGGCAATCACTTCATGGCCCAGGGAAGCAGGATGCAAAATAAGAGTCGGGGGGGATAAATAGATGCTGTTTGCTCCCGAAAGCATCTGCTGGAGGTTTACCCAGCCCTGGCCTGTGCTCTCTGTAAGTCTTTAGTCTTGCTGGCTGATGGCTCTCTTGCGATACGGTGCTTAACGGCCCGGTTCTGCAGCATATGTGCTTGGCACGTTGATAACCTGCCGTTCATTAGGGAGTTGGGTCGGGCTGCTCAGCAGCCAAAGTCAGCTCCCAGCCAGCCAAGCAGGACTGGCCACTAGCAACAAAAAGCCCCCGGCCTCGTTTCATCACTCAGCACCATAATTGGTGGCTTTTAATTAAGGCAGAAGGAAAAGGATTGCGGAGGGCGCAAGAGGGGCAGGGATGCTGGGAGGAATTGGCCGTGGTATAAATAAGATGCAGGGGGGAGGAGGAAGGGAGGGCGTATGCAGCGAGGGTGCCTGGTGTGACAGCACAAATTGGCTTTATTTAGACACCGGTGCCCCTCCTTTCCCCGACTTTTTTCCAGTGAGTACAAAAAGAGACAAAAATAACCCTCCTTGGGCCTACTGCAGGATCTCAGCTGCAGTAGGGAGGGGATCTGTCTTGAAAGCTCTGGGGCGATGCCATCTTCAAAATGAACATTTCTCTGGCTTTCTTCTGGGATTAACACCCTTTCTGAGACAGCAACACTGGTTATTATAGCCCTCTGGGTGCTGACTTTCTCACTGTGATCACTGCAGAGGAATAAAGAGGAAAAAAAATTTAAAAAAAAAAAAGGAAGGGGAAGGAATGCAAAGCCAAACTAAGAGAGTAACTTCTGGTGCTGGCAAGTTTTCATCTTCCAAGGTCAGCCCTGATTTCATTTGGAGAGTGCTTTGCTCTTTTTAGCAACTTTGGCTATTGCAGCCGTACGTACAAAGGACCATCTGGAAATCTGTTCCCAACTTTAGCAAGCGTTAACATCAAGTTGCCCTGAGCCCGTGTTTGCTCTCTGGCTGTAGTGGCTCCGTGTTGAGCTTGCTTGGGCTTCCACTCATATCCCCAACAAGGCAGGGACTGTGTACAACCCGCTGCGGAGAAGTCAACCAGGCAGGGTGTGCACAAAGCCCTTGAGCTTCCCAGGGATTTCTACCCTCCTTTAGTTGTGGGGTTTTGGGCTGGTGTGGATTTTGGGGTGCTTTTCTTTCCATCTTTTTTTCCTGCGTGTAGTTGTTGAGCTCAGCTTTTATAATATGCATTCCAGAGTACAAGAGCATGTTTCATTTTGCAGATTAGAAAATGCTCTGAGGTATAATCAGGTCCTTCCACAGTATTTAATTATCCATAATTAAAGGCATCTACACAAAGCACTGGCTTTTCAAAGACTATTCTTGTGTTACATTGCTAATGAATTAAGTAATTAATTGGCATTGAAAAAATACAATAGAAAACATCAATCTTTTAAAGTAAAGCATTTTTTAGGCATTTTATAAAATCATTAACTTGTATCAGGTCAGTAGCTGTTCTAATGTCTAAATGCCCCTTCTGGCTTTAAAAAAATTTCTAAAGGACAAAATGAACTCAGGACAAACAAGGCAGGGAATACTTGCTAAAGGGTGTGAAAACACTCAGAAATGGGGAATTTCATTTGGAAGTCATTGTCCATCACTTTGCCGCTCTGTTCTGCAGTTCCTTCCGCCTGCCAATAAGGTCTGAACCAATTGCCATCACATTTGAGAATGCAGTTTGCAGGCTCAAACCTGTCATGTTCCTACAAGTTTTGTTATAAGTAGTTGTCTGCCGAAGGGGAGAGAGTGACCTGAGTGCTTCCTTCACCAGGAGCAACTGGGCTGCTGCATGGGATGGCCTGGGCTGTCCCCATCGCACAGCTGAGTACTGTGCCCTGTACTGCAAATACAAGGGAAAGGAGGTGACGAGTGGTTTAATTCCCCCAGTAAACCCACGACTATGCACTAGTGGGATGAATCTGTTGGGTTTTTTGGGCGCTGTCTGTCTGTGGGAGGTGGAACGGGGGTGAGGGTCCCCAAGGCTGGCCTGCCCTCCCCACCTCTGCCTGGGCCAGGAGCACCATCACCCCATGTCTTTACGCCTCTCCAAAAGCCCCCATAACCAAACACCAAAGCTTGTAGACCTCCAACAAGGGACAAAAATTTAAAGGGTGCACATCAGGCTAGCGCAGTGCTTAGTGCTTCTGCCATGGGTTTAGTTTTAATAACCCACGGCCCCTCGAGCAGGGCACTCCCTCCGTGCCTCAGTTTCCCCTGTGCACTTCCCTGCCCCACAGGGGTGCTGTGGTGATGACAGGCTCTCAGTTGTGAGCCGTTCGGATACAGCGGTGCCACCGAGACCAGAGAGTGAGTAATAGTTCTATCCAGTAATTAAGTAATGAAAATAGACTGTCAGAATGAAGGGTAATGAAGCATTCTGAAGATTTTGCGGGGAGGGATGCAGAACCACATATATCCACCAGAAATTTTCCCTAGGCTTTCATCATTCCTAGCTGCTACCTTACAGTGCAAAATAACTATCCTGTCCTGGCACATCAGCATAATATCACATGGCATCTGCTCGAGTATAAAAGCCCACATAGATTGTGGTAATGCATTTCATAGTGGCACCCAGAATTATTAGCAAAGGAAAGGATGATCCTTTTCCATTTGATGATTTTGTTAAATGCAACTATTCACATGCAAAACTAGCACCACTCATTTTATTTTTATTAGCAACCTGACTATTTGCACGCACCATCAGAAAGCATTGTGCAAATGCCATGGATACCATTAAATTCAGGTAGCATAATGGGCCCTCAGAAGAGCAAAATCTGGGGACAAAACATGGATTAAAGCTGCTTCTGCAGCTGTTGGAAAAATCAGGGTAGGTCCCAGCAGAAGGTTTTGGAGCCTGTTTATTCCAGAAGAACAAACCTCTGCATGTCTCGATCTGTCCATCAGACCAAGGTGTGCCCATCCTTGCAGTGGTTTGCTTTTGGCATGTGTGCCATTGGGGTCCATCCATCCTGCCCTGCCTCTTCCTCCACCTCCTGTTTCATCAGGAGCTGCAGATTTTGGCACAGCAGCGCCATGTCTTGTCTCTCTAACAGCAAGCTTATCAGTTGCTTGAGGTGGGGAGGTGTTTTCTTGCGTTTCTTTTTCCATGTCAGGTAATTAAATTCCCCAAACAAATTAAGAAATTATGTTTCTGCCATTGTGGTTATTCCCTTTCTCCAGGTAATCAACCATTTCTACAGATTGGCTTAGACGTGGGAGCTCTGCCACCGCAGCCTGACCTGAAGGTTGGGGTGTGATTACATTTAGCAAACTTGTAAGGGTGAAAAAAAGGCAAACCCAAAGGCCAATGCCGCTTGGCTCTGTTAAGAACCCTCCAGAAGAGTCCATCCTTCAACTGGAAAGGGAACCTTTGGTGACTGAGTTAGATGCCTAGCTTGTATGCATGTACATGTTCATTAAATTCACCTTTCACTTAGGTCTTGCCTGCCTGTGGCCAGCCATTCTATGTCTGTCGTTGTGGAGGCCGGGACAATGGGGAATGGTGGTGAAGACCGTAGAGGCCAGAAGGCTGGGGAACGGCAGGAGGTGGGCTTGCTGTGTCACACAAAGTGCGAAAATTAGGTTCTGCTCAAAACTAACAGCAGAAAACCCAACAACTGAAACGCAAGCCTGGAGTAGAAAGCAGTGGTTTCAGCAGCAGCTCTCTTCTTACATGAAAAGTTTTTGCTTTGCTTTGAAGTTCCATTTCTAACACAATCCCACGTTCAAAACCTTCGTCAGAAAAAGCTGTTGCCAGGTGGAAGAAAAAAAAAGGGAATGTGCTGATGCTCTCAAAGCATCACATTTCATCTCACACTGGCGGAAAGGCATAAAGGCATTTTTCTAGCAATTGACACGTTCCCCCAGTCACCTGGATTGCAATGGAGCTCTATTTTTCAGACAGAAGCTGAAGGTTCATCCTGAGCATGCGGTTTCCCGCAGCTGAAGAAACCCTTCTGCCGCTTGGCAAGGGGTTTGCACAGAGGTTTACTCATACCAATGGGCAACTATTGCCGCAACTAATGTGTGTAGTGGTGCGACTGTCATCGTGCATTAACTTCTGTAGTTTCATTATCTGATGGTGGGGTGGGTTGGGTTTTCAGTAGGCTGCACATCTAAATGCACAACTCAGATAAATACATAGTAATCCTGGTTCCTTTTTTTTTCCCCTCATTTTGCATTTTTTCCTCGTGTTTTATACAAAATTAGCACAGTCACAGTTTCCACTGCATTTATGACTGATATGAAAAAAACCCACCCCATAAAACATCATGCACAGCTGTAGTGACCAAGTCAGATTCAATTCTGGCTTTATATTGAGTTGATGTGCAGCCAGCTCTCTTCCATACATCATCTGTGATTGCAGTTAAGGATGAAATACTGTTTTAATTCTTACACCAAATGTGGGTTTTTTTTCCAAAGAGAAAAGACATAAAAATGTTAAAATGGGCCATAAAAATCATTAAATTTTCACACCGAGCACAACCAAGAGGTGAATAAGTTGGCTAAAAGCTCAAAAGACCCAGAGAAAAAGTCTGGCTTGTTATTCTTTTGTTGTTAACCTTTGCCTTTGAATGAAGATACCCAGGCAGAGAGCAAAGACCCAGCACTTTGGCAGTCGAGGACTATTTTGCCACTTGGTTTCCTAGATAAGGGTTTCCCCTCACATCTGCATGGACGAAGAGCTGTTGCTGCCTGCTGGAGCTGCTGCTCCCTGCCGGTGTCCGGGGACAGTGCCTTGAGAGGTGCCCCAACACCGTTGCAGTGGGCAGGATGAACATCCAGCCAAGTCCCCGGATGATTTGCCTCTCTGCATCCCAATTCCTTTCTTGGGTGACTTGGGAAATAGCGGCTGTAAGGGCATGGTCACCTGGACGGAGCCTGTCCCACGGCACGCATTGTCCCGTGGCTGCTCTCAGGACCCAAGCTGGCAAGGTGAAGGCAGCAGAAACGCAACAGCATGTTATATATATATACCCTCTGGATATATATTTCTTCACTTTAAGGTTTAGTCTCTGGAAGGTCCAACTTTTCCTCCCTTTGGCTGTTGATTTTACTGGTAACATTGTTAGCTGATGCGGTATTTTAGTAGTAGTTTTATTAATTGATTTCTTTTAAATTGACCTATTTTATACCAGCTCCAGCCCCCCTCCCTGCACCTTATTTGCCTTGTTTGAACCATTAAAAGAATTAATGTACCTTCAGCACTGTTGGACTTCATTTTGGGAAATACCTATTTAGACAAGTTTCTAAAAGCCTATTACTTACCTGAAAGGTTATAATGACCTAGGAGTAGCTTTCATTGCCTGCAATTAAAATCTACCTATATTTTTTTAAAAATCTATGGTATTCTCCCAAAGCTTTGTGCTGTCTGCAAAGAGATTTTTAAGAGCTAATCCTTTTCGTTTGGTCAGGTAAATGTTGAAACATGCATTTCTCACTTAATAGATGGTTATTGCTGTCTTTGAGGTGATACTGTTTTTCTTCTTCAACCTTGAATGTACAGAGTAAAAATCTGATTCAAAAAAGCTGCTTTATATGCACAGTAGCTGCCTGTGCAATGCTGAGCACCTTGCCTGTGCGGTTTTTTACCATAAGCTAAAATTTTCAATGCTGATAAAGGTTTGCACGCGTAGCTCCTTTTAAAATGCAGAGGAATTTGGTGTGCAAATCCCATAGGTGACTTTGAAAATGCCAACTTGCATTTTATATTAAAAGAGGGGGGAAAACCTTATATTTAAGGCTAGTTCTGTAGCCCTGTGATTTGCTCTGCTGCTGTCTGAGAGCTGATCCTGAGACACACTGTGTGTTGGCTCCTCCGTGACTTTAGTGGCAGTGGTTCGCCTTCAATGCTGCCCTCAATTCAGGTGTATTATTCAATCAGCAGAGTGGGTAAATGATTATGAATTTGATATTAGCTATTAATTTGCACTGCAGAAATGCCTAACCCTGCTGGGCAACAGTCCATAACCCACCACTGGCTTAGAAACCCAGTAAAATGGGGAAACGGGGGGGTGGAGGTTTTGCCAGGAGTCCGAAGTGCACTCAAGATGTGCTCCCAGCTTTGGTTTCAGTGCACTTGGGATCAGAAACAGGGAGGCTGGATACGCAGTCTTGGGGGAAATGCCTATACGATGAGGCAAATGCCCTTAATCTAAAGCAGTGGGAAACATACCACTTGCCCTATTTTCTTTACCATGCCCAGATCATGTTTATTAGATTATCTGCACTAGTCTTGGATTGTTAAAAACTGTTTAAAAAGATTTGTTCTCATGGTTGAGACTCCTGGTAGTTTATTGTTGTATCTCAATCCACAATATTCCTGCTGGAGGAAAAGTTCCACTCCTTCTGGGCTTTAACCCTGAGAACTGCCCCGTTTGGCATCCCCTCGTACCTGCCGGCAGCAGTGTCAGCTGTCAGTCATTGGCACTGCTTGTGGCTGATCTGTTTTCTGCAGACGCTTGTGCCGAACATGTGTTTTTCTCCATCATCTCCATGCTGCCTTCCCCACAGCGAGCCGTGCCAAATGTGTAATCTAGAGCTTTGCTGCTGCCCTGGCACGGGCAGTGCTGTGTGTCAGAAAGCAAATGACGGTGCTGCCCGGGGATGGGCAGGTTGGAGATGGCCATCAACCTTGGGCTTGGTCCCCCATTGTCGTGCTCATCCCATGTGCATGGCAGAGGAGGAGGGAAGCAGGGCTGCAATTTTTGGCTGGTGCTTTTTAACTGTCGAAGAGCCACTGTCTTTATTTAACTTGCTGAGTGATAATCTCAAGTCTGTCCGCACAGCTCAGATCTGTATCATCACTGGTAGACGTCACTGCTCCTAAACAGACTGCTTGTAAATTGCACCCATAGATCTTCCTTGCACCAAAACATTCCTGCTCCAGTATTTAGTGATGCCTGAAGTTATGTCTCCACATCAAATTAAGTAACTGTGCTATCAATAAGGAGGAGTAATGCGGTGTAGTCCCTTCTGGATGTCTCCCTGTCCCTCATTTGTTTGCTCCTCCTGATTAAGATGGATAACGAGCTATCAGTAATTTTCTAACCTCGGTGCAAAGCAGCGAGGATTAAATCAGTCTGTGTCACTGGGAGCCAGGTCATAATTTAGGGAACTTGAGCGGGCCCCCTGCATTCATTAGACTTCAAGGCAGCGGATGCTTGGGGTTGTCTCAGCAAAGCCTGGATGATGTGAACATCTCTGCGTGTGGAGAGCCAGAAGGTGACGTGAGGCCACCAGGAGATCCCTGTCCTGCTGGGCTGGCTGAGGGCTGCAGGTGCGTTTTATTTATTGTGCTGACTTCATCACTGGTGAAAGTCAGTGGAAAGGCTCCTGTTGCCCTGAATTTAGCTTTTCAGCTCGGTCTTGCCTTTTTAGTGCGCTCCTTTTAATGATGTAGGGCTTGCTTAGAGTGAGCAACTTGGATTTAGATTGGAGAAGGATACTGCAGATATATATATTTTAACACAGAGATTAAATAACTTTTAGGCATCTTCAGGCACCCAGCAATGTGAGTTATGGCTGGAAAAATCTCTCTTGTAAATAGGCAGTGCTTGAGAAGGGCTGTTAGCATCATCTTGTGAGGAGAGAAATATGCAGGAACGATGGAAAAGAACTGCAGATCAGCTTCAGAGGAGATTAATTCTTTGGGGCAACGGTGCACAAGATTGAAAGCTTGTGGATGGCTAGGAGATACTACCAGTTGACTCCAGGGAGCTTTTAGTCAGAGCCAGCAGGGTTTGTCCACAAATAAAAAAGAAAAGGCTCTCATTTTGCAACGTTTTAGACAACAGAGTGAAATTTGCAGCGTCTATTGGAGGTGCCATCTCTCCATGGGTGGCTGGACAAGGCGGCAAAGGAAGAGTGAACCTTCCACCTTGGGGTCACCTCAAGGAGGTGACACTTGTTACTATGGCTAAGAGCCATCATCATGCAATACTCTGCCTAAAAGTGGAAACATCCTAAGCAGAAGGTGGCCTTAGCAGAGAAACATCACTTGGTCCATCATTGCATGTGGTTCCTTTCAACAGAGAGGACAGGACTGACATACCCACCTTGCTGGGAGCTCTTTGCAGATAAGCAAATACTGTCTGTGCTGGTAAATGAAGACTGGAGTAGGCTGAGATTTGGTGGGAAAGCTCGCACAAACCTGCTGTCCTTCTAGGAAAACACTGGCTGAAAGCAAATGAACAACAAAAAAGAGGCCATGGGAAATGTATCTTTCAAACTTCCTTGGCTTTGCTTGTATGTATATAGACACACACATACATACCTACATACTTCAGGTCTGTGCAAGGCTTTCTTCTGGGATTTTAAAACATCAACAGCAAGAACAAAAAAAGAGGCACAGAGGAATTCCTGAGCTTTTGGATGGCAGAGGGGCCGGGGGGCTGCTGGGGGCACCGCTAGCCCTGTGCTCGCTCACACCTCCTCCGCAAAGCTTTCTGTGCCTGCCTTGGTTTTCATCCCTCAACTCATGGGGGAGGATGGGACGAAACCCACAGCGATTTCATCCCAGCATCCACTCACTCGTGGGCCTGTTGCCAAAAAAAAGGCGCCGCTTTTGCCTTCCTCCCCTCTGTTTACCACCCACCCCACTGAGAGACGGAGCCCCCCCGCCTGCCAGATGGAGACGCTGCCTTGTTGGCAGCCGCCGCGGTGGGTAGGGCTGCCTTATACCCACAGGATGCGATTGCCATCCAACAGGTCTGCGGCGGCATGGTGGGGGATTAGCAGACGAAGGCTTGTTTGTGCTGGTGACCAGCTTTCACCTACCCACACTGAAAACATTGACGTGCTCTAGCACGCAGCGCTTCCAAGCTGAGATGTGCAGCAGATTAGCATTTGGGGTGGCAGATGGCTCTGCAAAGTGTTTTGCTTACGGCGGTGAGGACTGACACCTCCAGCATCCCCCGCCTGCCCGCTGTAGGGATTTTTAATTTGCGGAGCTGAGGCTGATGCAGTTTGGTGGACTCGGCTCCCAGTCCCTCCCAAAGACAGAGCAGCATCCAGGTTTTTTTGGAGTGGGTGGCCAAGGCGTTGCTGCAGCATCCATGTTTGGGTGCAGGCAGCTTAGGAGAGCTGATCTGCTCCCGGCGAGGGTGAGCGGGCTGGAAGGGGCTTTCAAAGTCTTGCTGATGATCTGGATGGGGGCACTGACCTGAAATGGTCCCATTTCCAGCACTGCAGGAGTCTTAGTGAAGACTGGGTGGCGATGGACTTAGGAGTCCAGGGGGGTATTTTCACCTGGCGTATGTATTGGGAACGTGCGGGATGAATAGATGCCCTGTAATCTGCAAAGAGCTGTGCCCTCTGTAGCCTGGGGGACATGGACATCACCTCCAGGAGCAGGCAGGAGGCAGAGCCACAGCACACTCCCTTCCCTCCTGCCACCACCAAGAATCAACTAGCCACAGACCAGGGATTAGAACTGGGCGTTATCGGGGTGTAAGCTCACCCCCCACATGCCAAGGTTGTGGCAGCCCCATTTCCAGTGCACCCTCGGGCCTCAGCGGTGCTTCAAGCCAGGACCTTCAGCTTTGGCCTCTTTCTAACACAAAAAGAGCTCCAGGGCTGTTATCTTTTGGTGGGGTTTTCAGCCCCCCTTGCAGAGCATCTCCAAATTTAATTTTCAATAAGGCAAAGCTCAGCATCGGCAGCTGACTTCTTTATGTCTTACCTCCAGCTTCACCGGCTGCCTTCTCCTCCCCCTGGGGAGAGGGGGGCAGGTCGTCTTGGTACCAGGTGGCAAAAACAAGACTTCTTCCCTCCTTGACTTGTTAATTAAAGCCACAAATTGAGGTCTTTTCTTTCAATCTGAAGTGATTGTATAAATAGCGTTGATGGAGCTAAATGAACATTTGAAAAAATCCTGGAGGATCAGCACAGAGGAGCTGTGTTAACCTCTAGAAACAGGGGGCCTGTCATTAAAAACAAGATGCTGTTTTTTCTTCCCCCTGAGCACAGAGTTCAGCCTGGACATGGAAAAAGTCGCAAGGTGCAGGCAGCCAGCGATTTCTGCCCTCTGCGCCAGAGCCTGGGGGTCACTCGGATTTCTTCTGTGTTTTCCCTCTTTCTGTGTCGGAGGGTTGTCCACAAGCATCCTCCTGCAGGTTTCAGGGTGTAATCCTCACCTGGTCATTGCTCTGTGAGTGTTTTTTTCAGCCAAGTGATGCTGGGAGTGCCGGACACCGGCACTGGAGACCACATGACTATGGCGTGGGATGGTCGTGCTGCAGACCATGTTTCATGAAAACATGCAAAGAAAAATCCGCCTTCCCACTGAGAGGACATTTGGCCACGTTCGGTAGAAATGGCTCCCCCAGTTTGGTGCAGCTTGCCAGCAGTAAATTCCCACACCCCGTTGCATTTATGGTTGAGCTCCAAAAGCAAAGTCATCAAGACTCATTCAGCTGAATGAGCGTCCATGGGGGTGTTTTCAGGCTGTATCCATTCCTAAATACTGTCGGGAAACTCTACCATCTTCTGCTTATCCCTTGCAACTTTAATTGTGGGGCACATCACGCAGGAACCTGAGGGATGGCTGGCTGAATTGAGTTGCTGTTTAGCAGCTATCTAAACTACCGGTGCGAGGTAGATAAGCGTAGCCATGAGCACCTCTCTCCCTGACAACATTATCCATTGACTGAATAAGCTAAATTCTCTTGGAGTCAGCCTTAATATTTCCTAAAGGGATGGGGAGGCTATTAAAGGAGTAGTGGGAGACATAGGATTATCGTCGGAAAGTATTTAACTAAGAGGAAAATACTGCTCCTCGCTGAAATCGAATGTTGTACCATGAGAAGTTCCAGTGAAGGCGATGAGCTTTGTCTGGTGCAAGATGCTGTTCAGGGCAAATCTGAGTATCACAGTTGGCCTGAAGTGATTTGTGCTTGCTCGCAGTGCTTAACATTTGATTTCCTTCTATTGCTTCTTTGCACACAAGAAGCTAAATTCACAGCTGCTGTAACCCACAGGCAAAGCCGTTGAGTTCAGTAAAACCCACCTGAGAAGCAACTGGGAGCAGCCTGCAGCCTACAGCCCCCAGGAGCCAGGCTGGTGTTTGGCACCCAGCGACTCCAAAGCATCAGCGAGACGCTGCATGCTCGTAGCGTTGGAGAGCATCAAACCCCACACTCCTGCTATTTCCAACTTTAACTCAGCATCTGTGCAGGGTGCTCTTGAATTCACATGTTTTCCTCCACATCCCCATAGCGCTGTGGTGGGCACCATGCAGAAGATGCAGTTTGCTCATGAGCTATGATGGCTGCTCCTCTTGCGTTTGGGCTGTGAGTTTTTTCCAGTGTGATAGGGAGTGTCAGACTGGGGGCTTTTGAGTTTCTTTAAAGCACCACTGCGCCACTGAGTCCCGAGAGGACTTAATCTCACACCCTTGGGTAGTGTTGCATGACGTAGCAGGTGCGCATTAATGCCCACACATAGGATTAGACATATTCCCTCCGTACCAGGGCTGCAGTTCAGCAGCACAACATGGGTCATCACCCAGGTATCTGGTCTTAACGTGTACAGTTGCAAGATTTGCTGTCACTCTTCCCAAACAACAAACCATATGTGATTTTCTACATCTCTCCCATCAAAACAGCATCTGAATGTCCCTAATATATCTCCATAAAAATCTTCACAGTTGTTCTAGCAAACAGCCCGGAGTGCTGTGGTCTTTTATGAGTATTAATTATGTTAAGCAAAGCAAATCTCACAATTGCGTTGTCTGTGGGAGCAGCAAACCTCTCCCATCGGTCTCCCTGAGCAAGGAAAAGAGGGTGATTACTGTCCTGTTTTCATCACAGTTGTGGTTTAAGATGCTTTTACAAAGACCAGAATGACAGCCCTTGCCCAAAGCAGCTTCTTGTGCCTACTGCTATTATCATAAGTAACTTTCTTGATGTGCTTGACACATCATCAAATGTTTCTGAGCAGTATCTTCCTTTGAATAATGATAATAAAAACCACTTTGCTGTGCTGTTCTGTCTCATTCTTTGTCATTTTTTACATCAATTTGGCAGATCCTGGTCTCAGCCTGCTCCTCCGAGCAGCACAAAGCCAAGGTGGGAAAAGCTCGGGACAGTCCCCAGCAGCATGGGTTTGGGGCACTGAGCTTTTGAAATGCTGGGAGGTTGACCTAAAGGAATTAAAAAAAATTATTAGAGAACTTAAAGCAGTCTGGTTAGCTCTGCTGCAGAGCAAAATCAGGACTTAGTTTCTTGTGGCCTTACAGGCTGCAGCTCCTCTAAGGCACATCGCAAAGCCATGTAGCATCCCCAGGTGCTGGATGTTGTCGCTGGCAGAGGACTAGCTGTTGGCGCTATAAAAGCCAAGGTCACTGGAAAACTTCTGCCATTGCATAGAAAATGCCACTTGTCTGGGGCATATTTTCAACTAAGTTTCAGCAGTGTCCCTCTCTCAGTGCATCTTTCTCATGCCTCAGCCACGGGTGTGATGCTCACTGCCTCCCATTTTGGACCAACAGGATCCACTTTTCCAGTATAAAGGTGGGAGAAGTTTAGAAGGGAAAAAAAAAGGAGCTGGCTGACAGCGACTGTGCTGGAAAATTGGATTTCAGTGATTCCAGTCAGTGGGAATTTAAGTTGAATTAGCAGAAATGAAGTGTAGAAATTTTGCCTTCCGTTTGAAATCCATGTTTCTATAGGGGTGGAAATAGCGGCGGGGGGACAGAGGATGCAAAAGTGCTCCGTCCAGCTTGCTGTGGTAGGCTAAAAAAACCATTTCACTCTGGCAATGCAGAGGTGGCTATTTTGAGAGAGTGATGGGGAAAAAAAAAGGTCCAGAACAGTGGTAGTGTTGGCCTAAATTAAAAGTACTAAGGTCTGACAGAAGAGATGAATGTCCCGAAACAGCAGCAAAGCATCTCATAGGAGGGCAGATGTCAGTAGAGCCCAAAGCCAGGTTTTCGTCCATTTTACTAAAAGCCAAGAAAAAGGAAAACAAACCCACTTGCTGTAATTTTCCCCTCAGTTCAGCCTGTGAATACAGCTCCTTCCTTAGGTGTAGTCAGGTGATGTTTAGCCAGCCAGCCCAGGGATGCTCGGTGCTGCTTCAGCAAGGGCTGGTTTGGCCATCCCCCGACATTCGTCACAGCCTTCAGTTCCTAGGATTTATCCAAAATAGCCATAATTTTTCCTTTTCCCTTCACCCAGTCTGTTTGCGGCGCGGGGNCAGCATTCCAAGGATTTTCTGTTAGACACAGAGGCACTTGCCAGGTCCTTCCTGGCTTGATAGATGCCAGAGATCACAGGGGTGGATTATTAGTGTTTAATTACTATTTTGCAGAGCTGCCCTATGTCCTTGGCTGGGGCAGGGACGTTGCTGCTGTGGTGCTGTCCCCAAAATTGTTCATCCCCTCTCTGCCAGGGACCTCAAAGGCATGGGTGATGCTTTTAGTACCTCTCCCTCATCCATCTCCTCTTTTTGTTGTGGTGTCTGCTTTCTGCTTCTTGGCTCTGGGATAGGGACATTAATGAGGGGTGTTTAATGATTTTTTTTTTCCCAAGTGACGCCCCCTGAGGAAGCTCAAGAGGGAGAATGGACCTGGGGCTGCCAGGAGGAGGAGGAATGGCAGCTGTGGCCATGATGGAGCAGCTATGGGATGGACAGATAATCAGGATGCAAGGAAAAATAAGCTTTTCCACAGTTTGCAGTTCCCCTTTGGCCAATCCCAACTTGCTCGTCCTCGGCTGACCATGACCCCAAGTTCTGCTCTGCCCCTGCAGTGTTTCAGCGCAGGGATGCAGCCAAAACCCTATGAAGGGGGCACGGGGTCCCCAAACCCAGGCTGGGTGGCGAAGGTTGACCCACCTGTGAGTGAGAAAACACGCCGGCTCCCATCACTGCTGGCCTCCCATGTGTTTTCAGCCATGCTGAACGGGCCGGCGGTGCTATAAACACACCGTCATTCAGCACCCAGAGAAGGCTGTGTCTGGAGACGCATGTGGGTGTCGAGGCAGTATTGGCTTCTCAAATGACATGATTAACAGGCAGCCGCAGGGCAACAAGAGAGAAAACAATCTTCCCCTTTCCTTGCCACCCTAATCTGCAGAGGAAGCTTTTTGTTTAAATTTTAATGAAAAGGAGTTTTTGCTCTAGGAGAATCAGCAGGCTATTGTGTGGAGGCTGCCCATCCTGGACATCCCTGACATTGACAGGCAATCAGAGCATCCTATTAAAAAGGGACAGGCACGCACTTCAACTTCTAATACGGCCAGCTACAATTATTGGCATTTTCATTGCCTTTGAACCCTGGACATTTAACAGCAGAAAATGAGCCAACCTGATGGTGAAGCCCGTGCTGGGTGTCATCACACAACACCACCTACCAGACTTGATGAAGCAGAGAATTAAAGATGTGATGAAGAGCACAGGCAGCGGCATGGGGCAGCCAGTGCAGGGACCTGAAAGCCGTGGGAAGAAGTGACAACTTCAGTGAGTTGCCAGGGAAATGGCACAGTTGGGATCATAGCCTTTCCAACTGGAATCGTGTCTTCCAGAGAGATGCCAATGTTGGAAATCTTTAGCTTGTGACCAAAATGGGTCAGGACTTTTTCAACCACAGGCATGTAAAGAAAAACACATATATGTGTGCATCTGTAGAGTTTGGCTTTTCTTTATCGCTGCATGTCCTTGGCTGGTAACTCCTGGCTTTGAAGTTCTTTGCACCATGGAATGACTGAGGTGGGAGGGGACCTTTGGAGGTTGTCCAGCCCAAAGCCCAGCTCAAAGCAGACTTAAAACATCCCCACACCCAGTGCAATGGTCCTCAACTGCCAGCAGACCAGCGTAGCCTGAACTCCAGTTCAACAAGTGATCTTGAATTCCCTTGTTTGGAGCAAAAGCCTGCTTCTTCCTGGCATCCTGACAGACTCATGTGCTGGCCAGGCAAAGGAGGAGGCATCATCCTGCATTCACAGACAGACACAGACCTTCCCAGCACTACAGGCTGCCTTCCCAGGTCCTGCCTGTGGAAGGAAGCAGCAGCCCTGGGGTACACCCAGTCACCCCAAATTCTGGTGCAGGAGCCATCACAGGCATCTTTCTCAGGCCCTTCTTCTGTGGCTACATTAATATGGAGGTGAAAAGTTGCTGTAGAGCTGATCTGCATTTGGAGAGGCCTTTAATAAAGGCAGGAGGTCACTTAAACACAAACAAGATTTGGGCACTGTTTGGCTTGGCAGCAACCTGAATTGCCTACGTCTGGTTAAGCCCAGCCCTGTCAAACTCGTGGCCTGTTGAGCTTATAACATAGGGTCCTGAGGAGCATCTTAATAAAGTCAGGGCACTAATAATTAGCGGGACGAATGAATAGTTCTCTGACACTATAAAAGCTGAGACCCAAGCATAGGGTTGGCTACAGCTCAGCCTGTTTCCAGCCACGTAGGGACCCTATTTACCCTTTCAAACAGTCTTAAGCCTTATTTTAAGCACAAAGGACTCGCTTGTAATTTCAGGTCTGTACACGCTCTCGTCTTTCGAATGCGCCTCGTGCACCAGAGGCATAGATTAAAACCGGTGGCCAGCTGAGGGGTGACATTTTTGAGCAGCGCTCTAGCCACGAGACACTTTTCAAATGTCTTCATGCTTCCCTGATGCCACGAATGTGACCGCCTCCATTTTTTTTTCCATGTGCTGCTGGCTCTGACATTAATTCCTGGCGCTAACTGATGCAGGAGCAAGAGGGGAGGAGTAGAGGGTGTGCAGAGGGACAGCTGGGCAATGGGTATTTGTGGGGCTTTTATGAGAAGGAGGAAAATAAGATCCTTGCTAACTTGCTGCTCAGCTTTGATATTGTGTAATAAAGAAGCCAAAAAAATTACCAATAATGGGCAGATTAAAGGAATCGCCCTTGAGAAAAAACAGATTTTATCAGAAAGCTTATTTGGGAGGTGAATTATTTTTGTTAATTTGATGCCATCAATCATTTATGGTTAACATCCCCGAGCTGGTGGGGGTCCCTGGGGTTACTGGGCATTCGGGCACAGCTGCCGCAGTCCTGGGGGATCAATCGGCTCCGGTCCCTGCAGCTCAGTGTGGGCTCACTGGGCTAGAGCAGCAAAGGCTGGTCTGTGTCCTGATGCTCGTCCTCATGGTCTTGTCCATCTCGCAGCCAAATCTTGGGAGAAAGTGATACTAAATTAGTGGGCAACTGAGCAGTAAAAGCTGGGTGCATCGATGGGGCATCCGATGCCATTTGTACTAGGGGTTGGGTGCAGAAACAGGAAAAAGAAAAAAGTTTCAAGATTTTGGGGTTTTTTCTTTATTGTCTGAGGGCACTAAAAAGACCTGAGACAAGTGATCGGCATGGGGCAAAAGCGTGGCACTGAGCGGGCTGGGAGAGTTGCTGCTGATTTTGGCAGCGGCGACATTGTGGCCCGAGCACAGCGAGGGGCTGGGGCTGAGCCTGCTCCCAGGCAGAGCTGCCACACCCAATTTAAAACCAAAAAAGTATTTATTCCTATTACTCCCGTGTGTTTTTGCAGGTCCGAACTGCTTTGCAGGAACCACGATAATTCCTGCCGGCATCGAAGTGAAGGTGGATGACTGCAACATCTGCCACTGCCACAATGGGGACTGGTGGAAGCCGGCGCAGTGCTCCAAGCGTGAGTGTCAGGGCAAGCAGGCTCTGTAGCAGCAAACCCCCCCCCCGCCACCGGCACCGCCAGCCAAACAACCCACCAATGAAGATGACGACAATGACGAAGGAACGGCTTCGATGCTGCACACGCATCCGACCTCCTGCCAGCTGCAACAGGGTCACCAGCAAAACCTGCGAGGGTTTCACACAAGCAGAGATTTTACTCGTGGGGAAGGGTCTCCCTCTCCCCCTCTCCTGCTCTTCTCTCACTTTACACACTATGTAACCGGTATCTAGGTATCTACTCTGCTTTTGTAATTATCAGTGCTTGATAGGGATATGGTGGTCAGATTTGGGGAGGAAAAAGCAAAAATGGCCCACGCAAGTTCTTGGACTGGTGATGCCTCCGAGACGCTGATCGATTCACCGCGCTCACTTTCTACAATGTGGATTGCGGGGGTTTCACATTTATTTATTTAAGGTTTTTTGCTATTGTGGTTTGGTTTTTTTTAAAGCCTCTTCCTAAGCTGGGGCAATACAGCTATGAGTGAAGCGATGGATCATTTTTATCGTGTCTATAAGGGGGGGGGGTCAGTAAGGACAGGAGGGAGGTAGAAATTAAAAGGGGAGGAAGGGGTTAAAAAAAAACCCAACCAGAGTGTAACCTGTGGAAGGACTGCGGTAGATGCACAGGTATACGACCGGACACCCAAGACACAAGCTGTATCTGTGTTACACTTTCTCCACTGAGTGGGGACAATAAAGTCGAAGACACCTACACAGTCACCGTGACCTTGATCAGAGCCAGTGCCAACACCAGCTGCGCGGGCGGGCAGGGGCAGCAAGCCAGAAAGTGTTGGAAAGGCACCAGGAAAGCAACTTCTTCCCTGGGTTGTCTCTGTGTGATGCCTGGCTGGGGCGTCAGTGGTGCAGCAGAGGGAAGAGGGTCCCGCTTGTGTCACGGCTCCGACAGCTCTCAGGCTGAGCAGGCGTTCGCCTGCCTTGCCCTAGCCCTGTGTTGCCAGTGTCAAGGCTGCTCTTGCTGCGGCCAGGGTCATCGTTTCATTCACTTCAGCGACAGTGGGACTCAGCCGCTGCAAGTCAGAATTGAAATATCTGATCCCCTGTCTGCCCATCGCCCTTAGGGAGGTTTCCAGAAATGTTCCATCACTGTGCCACCACTAAACCAGCTCAGCTGGTGGGTAAGACTCTTTGCTGCAACATGAGGGAGCTGCCCTGGCTCTCCCCTAGTCCTGGGAGCATCCATACTGCTGGGGATAAAGCAAGCCAGGGTGCACCGGAGGCTGGGGACAGGCTGGCCACGCCCATGGGAATCAGTTCTTGGTGAAGGGTCTCTCCAGAAAGTGGCTACATGCCTGCCTGCTGGGAGGAGAGGTCCCTGCAGTCCCTGCCAGCCTCTGTCGCTCCGAGGAAGGGTCCCCTTTGGGCTTTTCGGCTCCTCTTGCTTTCTCAGGCTGCGGCTTCCAAGTGATACTGTGAGAGAAAAGCCACCAATGTCATTTCCCCGCTCTGCCCTGCCCAGATGAGTGCAGGAGCCTTTCCCATCACTGTCCATGCTTGGTTTGCTGCTTTTTGGTCGCGGCCATTAGGGCGATGGTGCTTATTTTGTTCAGACTTTAGTCCAGCACCTGCTCTTAACAGAGACGGCAGCAAATCCTCCTTACAGCATCCTCCACCAAAGTGGATCAGCACGGTCAGTCTCGGTTTATGCACACCGTTGCCTTTATATTTTTATTTCTTCCCCATTTTTGCATTTTACTGGAGGGCAGCGTGTAGGATGAGCACTAGCGCAGTGATTGCCATATTTTGGCTGAGCATTGGCTTCCTGCGATTTGAACTGATACCATTATAAAGAAGTCATCACCACATTTCTTTGTAAGCTGTTGCCTGTCAATGACTATCTGGTTTCAAAATTTTCAAACAATAGTGTGCCTGAAACTAGTGAGAAAAAAAAAACCTATTCTGTAAAAAATGGGGGGGGTGTCTAGAAACAATATTTGATGTGTAAAAGATTATATTATTAAAAAAATTATTTTGTTAAATATAAAGTGTGTGAACCAGCAAAAAAAACCCCAAATTATATATTTGTGGTGTATTTTACTCTGCTGATCTTCCCCCTTCAAGCTCCTAATTCCCCGTCCCATCCCTTGCTCCAGCCCCCAACTGTCTGCCGTGTTGGTGAGTGCAGCAATGCAGCTGGGGTGGGAGGAGCAGGCTTGGAGCCTGGAAATGGCTGCAGAAGTCTTACGCATGGGATGGGTCATCCAGGGAGCTCCTCAGCAGTAAATCAGTAAATCAGTTTTGCTGTGTCACAAGATACCTGCCAAACCGGGATTTTCTTTTGAGGAGCCATCGTGGACCAACACAACTCGCAGGCTCTCACTTTAACCTCCATATGGTTTTGCCTTTTTCTGGTGCCATTTTATATTTGATGCCATTTCCTGAACATGGAAATTTGCTTTCAGTTCACAAACTCCATTTGGTACCTCCAGATGCATCATTATTTACACTGATTAGTAGTTACTCTAATTAATTACAGCTTAATTACTGTAGTTAATGTTTGTACAGTGCTTGGAACAAGTACAGCACTATATGCACCACATATTATTATTTTCTTCATTATTAATTAAGCACCATCTCTATTCCATGCTGTGCTACTTCATTATTTCCCAAGGAGTCGCGGTAGCGCCCTTATTCCCACCCAGCAGTTCTTCCCTGCCGGCTCCCACTGGGATGCAGCGGTGCTGGCTGCCGCACGGGACAGGAGCAGGAAGAGCAGTATCTACAGCGAGTGGCATCGCTAAGCAACATAGGGATGCTCGTTATTTTCTCCTCATCCTTCCAGGGCACTGAGTCTAAAAACAAAAGGAAAAGAAATGCGGATGGCAGGGTGATGCCCCAAGGATCACCCACAGTGAGCTGGAGCGTGCGTTTGGGTGAAATGAGGGGGAAGCCCTGCAGATCCTATCACAGATGTTTCTGTGAGGTCTCCATGAGATGGTGGCTCAGACTGTAGAAGGGATCCGATTCCGCTGAATCCAGGCACGTGGTCCCCCTGAGGGATCCTTTTGCTCTCCCCAAGCACCAAGGCGGTCGTGGGGCAAGGTCTGGGGTTGCAGGGAGGAGCAATGGGCACAGATCGGCTTTTCTGAGGGTCTGAGTGGAAGAGTTGCCAGTCGTGGGTGGGCAGTGTTTCCACAGCACCTGGGGTGCTTGGAGCAACAGCCCTGAAAATCATCACCACCAGCGCTGCTTTGTAGCAGCCCACCTCAAGCCAGACAGGGTGGATCCAGAATTGAAATCCCATCGGGCTCTCTCCAGATAGGCTGTTTTTTTTCTGAACCAAAGAGTTTCAGCCTCATCTCAGTCTCCTTCCTTTCTGCCTTTTTTTTTTTTTTTAATGTTTTAGTTCATTTCTCCCTTTAATTAATCACAGCTCTGGGCTAGCCAGACCCATTAACTACTCTTCTCATTTAGACCTTTCAGAGATGCAGTTGCAGATGCAATTTAATTTGTTGACCCATGATCGATAGCAATTAATACCATCTCTTTAATCTTGTTGAAAGGTTCGTCTTGGGCTTCCAGAGGCTGCCATCTCAAGGGAAAGGTGTCTGATACATGTGTTATTAGATGGGGGAGCACAACCTCCTCTGCAGGCGCCGTCCTTCCCGTCCTCCCAGGCTGGCACTCTTGAAAATGCAAGAGGCATTCATGGGAGGTGGAGAAGGGGAGGAGGTGGGCAAAGGTGAGGGAAGATGCTGAGGGGTAGAGAGAAGAGCAGGGGGCTTGGTAGGGCATAAAGCAGGGGAAGGTGGAGTTGGTGGGTTGGAAAGATGAGGGATAAAGAGGGGAGATAGAAATGATACAGCCTAGGAGACGTGGGTAGAAAAGGGAACCAAAACGTCTCAAATTGGAGCAAAAGAGCAGGTCAGAGAGTGGATAGCTGAGAGGAAACACCTTCAGCATGAGTAACAGTGAATTTTGCAGAAGAAACACACCCAGAGCCAGAAAGGTGATCCTTCCTCCTGGGGTGCTTTACACCCAAGTCTCATTTTGATGCCATTTTTTACCCCCAAAGTGCAGCAGCTGTGTACAGCCTCCCTCCTCCTCCAAGCAGTGGGAAAGCCCACCCCAAGAGCATCACCTTTTCCCCATCCTCATTAATATGCCATTACCCAAGATTATTTTATAATTACAGGATTATTTCCTGCACACCCCAGGGGGGAGCTGTCTCAGCTCCAGATCACCTGCGAAGCATCAGCAGGGCAATGTTTTTCTCCCCCAGGAGCCTGCAAAGCACACTCAAAACCAGGCTAAGGCTGCGAAAAACCTGGACTTTGGGTAGTGTCCGTCCTACCATCCCGCCCAGACAGCTCCATGCAGTACCAGGATGCTGAGCACCAGCGCTCCTGAGTCAGCAGCACATAATGGCTTCAGCGGCACATAATGAGTTGAGCCCCATCTGATGTGACCGTGCCCTGGCTCAGCTGTACGGCCAGCAGGGATGCTGGATCCCCACTGCAGCAATCCCTATTCAGCCACAGCTCTGCTAAATGTAAAGGCAAAGAGCAAATCCTCGGCTTCCAGCACAGCATGAGCAATAATATGTTTCTCTGTAGTGGCTGTTGAAGGGAAAAGAGGGCCCATGTGAATGTATAGCAAATGAATGCCTTTTATATAGCAAAATTACATGGTTTTGCAATAGCAAGTCAATATAGAAAATGAAAAATTCATCAAAAATCCACCTTCCTTTGTAGTTTGGAAGGTTAGCTTTTAAAACACAGGGAATAGAGTGCATGGAAAGGAAGTAAGTGCCTGTACTTATATATTTAATATACCATATGTATGTATTTCTATTTGCAGATATACTTCCTACGTTTTCAGAGTGGTATTTTTTAGGGAAAATATCTTTTTACCATGACTAACTTCAGTATCTAAAAGAGCTCTGCTCTCAGAAGATGCCAGTTCGTGCCCCCAGTCAGCCGTGCTCTTCCTGCGTGCTCCCAGGAGAGCCAGCAACACCCCAGTGCCATGGGCTGCAGTGAGAGTTTTGCATCCAAACATGTCCAACATGAGACAACGTCCAACATGGCATGGTGACACATACTTCCCTGTCGACATAGGAGCTCTGGGAACATGACTATTTTGGTTCACATACTAAGGTGATGGAGATCCTCCAAGTTCTCTTCGAGGGGGTTCTCAATGCACAGGATTTTGTAGGACGACCATGAACTTGGTCCACCCTCCAAGGCAGCTAGACAGAAGCTGACTCTGCCTTGGAAACCCTTCAGCCACCATGGCCATAGATTGGCATCTGAATAAATAGCAGAGGAACACAAAGTACATGGCTATTTTTTTCCAGCAGCTCCACACAGAAAAAAAAGCACCTGAGATCCACAGAACCCCCTACAACATATCATTTTAAGCCAGGTAACTGCCCGTGGTCACTGAATTGCTCCTTTTGGCAATTCCCTTTCGTCTACCCATGGACAGGCATGCTGACAGTCAGTGAAATGGGGAATAGGCAGGTCAGCACCAATATCCTGTAAGTAAACAACAATCAGAGGCCCTGATGTAGCCAAGGGACCCATATTAAGCCATATAAAATATTATTTGGGGACTTGCTGTGCTTTATGGGCATAACCAGCCCAAGACAGGGAAGAGTAATCCATTGCCGAGATCTGGCATTTTTCTGGACACAGGATGTGCAAATCCAGAAAAAGGGATAATAAATGTACTAGGAAATTGGAAGGAAAGACAAAATCCAACAAGAAAGCTAAGTCGGGTTCCTTTGGGATGGCACAGACCTAGCCTGTGTCCCCACCAGCGCTGGCTGGTGTCCTTCCCACCAAGGCCAGGTGGACATGTGATGGTCACACCCATCCACACAGACAGCCTCATCTTTTGGGCAGGCAGCCAGTTGGGTGTTATTGAAGGTTGTTCAGCAAGAGAGGGACAAAGCCTCTCCTTTCTTAGGGAGTTCATGTCCTCTGACCATGCTGGTTCCTCTGGGGTCACTAATTAATTAGTTAGCTGCATCCCTGGGAGTTGCCAGTCGATATTTTCTCATCCCTGGCTGGCACGGGGCCCAGCAGAGTCAGCTCTCCCACAGTCTCTCCACTTTGGTGGCCCAACCAACCAGCTGAAAGGACCCTTTGCCGTGTGACTTTCTGATGTTTGTTTCAGATACAGGAGATGGTGATCTGGGGAAAGGAGGGAGCAAGAGAAAGAGCAAACCTGAGCTATTAGGCCTGTTTCAGTGGGACAGAGCAGGATTTCAATAATAATTGATGCCACTATTAAAGATGCTCATTTAGAGTGTAAGTGGCAGTGGAAATCGCGCAGTCAAGGTATTTTTGGTCATTACAACATACACACACAATGTTTCACACTGCTGTTCTCTTTACGGTGATAACCCATGAAAGCTTGAAGAAAAACTGCTGGGCCACTCCCTGACCTGGTTATCCATAGGGATTATCCTGTTACCCACACGGATTATCCCTTCAGGTATTTCAGTGGTGGCTTGGCTCTGTGTTTGGAGAAAGAGCCAAATCCCAGCCTAGGGGGTTTTGGAAAAATCATATAAATCTGGAAGGCAGAACTCCAAGGAAGCAGGTGAAAAATGGGGCTCGCCAGGCTTTACGTTGTCCCTCTAAATGATGCATGATGATGAGAGTGAAGACTGCAGACTGTGCCTTGGAGTGGGCCGGAAAGACAGAGCGTCCTACCACCGGCTGTGCAGCCAGTGTGCCTGGGTGCCCCAGCACCCAGCTGGGGTGGCTGGGACCAGCAGGCTCCAGTTTTTGGAGCCTTGAGTCCTACCTTGAAGGACTTCAGAAGAGGCTGCAATAAAGCCAGGGTGAGGTGTTCAGCTGGCCTGCTGAAATGTGTTTGTCTTAAATGTTTACATCATCCTCAACACCACCACCAAGCACTTGGTTAATAAAAATAATTTCAGTTTAATAGATAGGGACCGGTGATCTTTGCTCTTTTCGTTACTCAGCTGGCTTGACGGATGCAACCTCTGCCTTGCTGGAGCAGTTTTCTGGATTTCCTAGAGCCTGGCTGTGTTCCTATAATTTAGCTGTATATGCCATTTCCCTTTGTTTTTCCCAAAGAACAAAAGACTTGTTAATTTGTATTTATTATTTTATTTTTTTGAGGGGGTGGCAAACAGCTTCCCAGGAAAAAATTCATCCTTAATGTTTTGAAACAGAGCTCTTCTGGAGTTGTGCTGTGTTAATAGACTGTCTTCATCCCAATCATGGATGGACGTCTGCGCTTCCAGGGGGAGCTGGGGAAGGGTGGGAACAGGAAGAGATAAAAATGTGAGGAACTTGCTCTCCCACAAATAATCCCTTCCCATACGTGCTGAAACACTCGTTTTGTAGTCCATTAAGTTCAAGTTAATGCAGGTAGAGCATGTCTGGCATCGAGAGGATGGTAAAGGTTTCAGGTTTTAATTTTACTCAGATGAAAAATCCTACACGTTCCTGGCCGGTGTCGGTACTTCTGCAGCAAAGACAACAGGCCCCACAGGAAGCATGAGGCCAAGGTTAAAGCACTTCTAAGTCAAGATGCTACGATACCCAAAGAAGCAATTTCCCATTGTATTGCATATCTTCTGGCACTTTATCGTCATGAATAGAAACTGCGAGCGAAAGGGGTGCACGGGGACCCATTGGAGCTGCAGATGGCTTTAAATTTCCCCTAACTTTCTCCGGATTCAAGGTTATCCTCTTGGCTTGCTGCAGGCCTGCGCACTTGGGCTAATTGCATCTCTAAACAAATAGTAGCGTTGCCCCTCCTCACCCTGCCAGCGTGAAAAGAAAGCAAATGGAGACGTGCCTGGAAAATAAAGCATGTTTGTTATCATGCTGTGAAGCCCCACAGGATATTTTAGCCCTCGTGGTTTTACTTAAAACATCCTGAACCCCAGTGGTTTTGTCAGCAGTGTGAAAAACAGCAAATGGAAGGAGGCGCAGGTGCCTCAGGCAGGGAGCAGGAGGCAAGTAGGGAAAGACAGCCCTTTGCAACCACTTAAAATTTCCTTTATGGTGAAAGAGTCCCACTGGAGTAGTGGACAGCGTGGGAGAAGTGGAGATACCATAAATCCCATGAGGCGGAGATACCACAAATGCCATGAGATGATGGGGTTCTTCTGCCTGCTCGTCTTGGGTGCTTCTGAGAAGATACAAGGCTAGTCTCCATCCAGCTGGAGCTTGGGGACTGATGCATCATTTGCACTCCCACCTCTCACCAAAATTGCTAGGGGCAACCTGGGCTCCATCCCTCTGGATCTGAGAAAGTGGATCACAAACCAAAACCATCATTTCCTAGGCCAAACTCACCTAGTGTTTGTGTGTTGCCAGTGACTGTGATGCCTTGTAGTAGAAATACAGGAGTTTTCTCCTGTAGGTCAGTGAAGAAATAGAAATTTAGGTGGATGCATGTCTGAATTTCTGACCAGTGAAGCAGACACACATCCTTTGAAGGAGTTACCCAGCAAGAAAAGTTTCACTGGCCAGGCCTGGCCCATTGCACCACCAACCTTGAGCAGGTATGAGAGAAGATTTAGAGAAATCCACGTGCACCACAGACTTGTTCTGTCATTTCGTCAGGTAGACTTTTCTTGGGTATTACCCAACAAGTGGCATTTGGCCTTAGGTTTTGAGAGGGGATAGAAACACCCATAGGAATATAACACATAGCAAAGATTTTGCTACTTCCATGTGGGCAACAGTGCTGGAGCCTTGTCCTAGAGAAACCTTGAGGTGTCAGAGCCTTTCTGTTACCAATAAAGAGAAAAAAGAAGTTGAGCAGGTTAAAAAAAAGACAAGAAAGAAACATGAAAACAGCTGAGCCACATTCCCTTCGAACAGGCGCAAATTTGGACCAGAGTCTGCTCCTGGAGAAGATACAAGGGAAAAAAAGGGCAAAGATGCTACATCCAGCACCAGAAACACCAGGAGTCTCTCACCATTTCTCCAGCCCTGATATTAATAGCTCCATTCACCACGCTGAAATTATTCCCAGGGGTACGAGCAACAGGCCCCTCAATCCAATTTTCTCATATCTATTTGGTGATAAACGTATGTTAATCCAATGCCAGCTAATCTGCACCACCTCTCTGACCCTGGGAACTTGTGCCTTTTGCAGGTAAAAGTGAACTTGGTAGTTTTCCGGATGCTGTTATTTGGATGCACTGTGTAATATCAAAGTGACAACGGCTGGAAATGTGATATTAGTAGGATAGATCACATCAAAAAATGGGCCAATTTAGTTATATTAAATTAGTGCATGGCCTCAAATTCCTAAAGAGAAGCGGCTAGTATAAAAGTGATATAACTATTGATGCAATGTATTATGAGTTTTATTCTTATTATTTTTTTATTAACAAATTTTTCATTCCTCCCCTGCTGTGGCAATGCCATGCGATAAAGGGCGAGGGCTTGCTTACGTGCAAAACAAGAGCTTTATTACTTGTTCTGAAACAGATCATTTACAACAACAAGAAGTGGTATTAATAAAGTTTGGGGATAGCCAGTTGCAGGGAGCTATGGTTTGTACTGCTGCTTGCTAGAGCTAACTTTGGGAAGGAAAATGAAACATTAACCAAAAAGCCATTTCCAAGAGAAATAGCCCCACTGTACATCATCAAACTAATAAAAGGATGCAGTCATGTAACACAAGGAAATTCCTCCTCCTCCTGGTCACAAATCATTTTTACCCCATTTCCCCACGTACTGAGTCTCAGAACACAATTGCAGATTTCTATCAGTTTTGTTGGTAAATTTATGCCACACTTTGCTGCTCATCTACTTCTTCTCAGCTCAGTCTTTTTCATTAATGAATCATGGAAACATTGATTAATGTTTAAGAGGCAGATAGTGGGGTTTTTTCTTCTGTGGATCACTTAATCAAAAGTGGGCCTGTGTTGTTCAGTTATAAGTGGAAATCCAGAAATGGAGAACAGCTACATTTTCAGGTTGTGCTTTACATACCCAGCAGGAAATATTTAATATAAAATTTTACATTAAAAGAGGGGACTTAAATAAACATCAGTTTCCAGAAGAGGCCCAGCCTTCACCAACTCTCACAGAGATGCTTTACAAGTTCATTTTCTGTGGAAAAATCAAACCTACTGCAGTGACTGAAGAAGAACAGAGCTCTTCTGAAAACTTGGCTCGAGATGTCAGCTCACTGGCAGTCTTGACAGCAAATGGAAAGCAAAGTCTAGAGGTGGGGGCTGCTCTTTGGTCTTGGTGGTTGAGGAGTGGAAAAGCCCCAAGGTGGACTCCTGTACAGCATCAGGCTGTGGGAAATGCCACCAAGGCCTCAAGCAGGTGGGACACAGGTGTCCCTCAGCCATCGGTATGTCCATAGGCTCTTTTCCCCTGGCTTGTGCGGAAGCATGTTGAATATTCCGGGTAAACAGATGTATTTTAGGGGTTCATAGACGGAACCCATTCATTATCATTGAAACAATAAAGACTCTGAGGGCTTAGCACTTCTGAAAAGTCAAGTTCATGGTGTTTTCAAGATTGACATCCTGAACTGAGATAGAGAAAACCAAAGGACCCAAAGTAGTTTGATGTGATTTAGTGAGGGGCTCCGGCACAGCCAGGGCTGGACGCTGGGTCTCTCAGGATCCTGTCCTTGATGCCAGCCACCAGGATGTGCCACCAGGATGAGAGAAGATGCACAATGATAATGGCTAAGACTAAAAACAACAAAGGAGAGCTGCTTTGAGGCAGAACAGGCTACCTCTGTCTTCTCATCAGACCAACCCTTCAACAGACCCTCCCAAGGCACAAATGTGTGTCATCTTTCTAAATGAAATGTTGCTACAATAACAGATCTCAAGTGTCCCCTGAAGGCACGCTGTTCAATATTTATAATCACTTAATAAACACATGAGAAATGGCACAGTACAGCCCTACATAATCTATGTGCAATGATCCTTGGTGACAAAGTGTAAGTGACCAAATCCCTTTCCAGGTCTAATGATATTTTGCTCTAGTAAGCCAGTGATATATCTCGTATGGCAAAAATAAAGCACTCATGCATAAAATTAATACAGTAAGCTCTGAAGTCATAAAGCTTTCAGTCTGTGATATATTAGATGGGAAAATGACTAACCTGTAATTCAAGTTCTCCTGGTGCCTTATTCCCGATAGGTTATAGGGTCACCTAGGCATTGCATGATCAAACTGGGCCATTTCAGAAGCATATGAAATATTAACAAACCAGTTAGGAAGCCCATTAGGGTCATGTGCATAAAAAGCCCTGTGAGGACACAGGTAGCAGCTTCTCTTCACAGAGGTCAAATGTTTCTGTTCTTTCCAAACCTTCATGAGAAAACATAGCAAATCACCTCCATGCATTTTGCTCCCCTCACTCCTTCTAGGAGACCTCGTGATGAAACCAAAGGCGTTTGGACACTTACTGAAGTAGCTAGGTCCTCTTTCTAGGCAGATTTCCCAGATATTTAATAGCACAAATATGATTCCCATGTAGGCCATGTAGAAATCCACAAAAAGCATGACAGCAATGTGCACATGCAGTCTATGCCATGCACTGTTTCCAGAAACACCACCTTATTTTTCACTCCCGTGAGCCTCCTCTACATCTCATGCACACCAGCCATCCCAGTGCAGTGGCAGGCTGGCTGCTGGTTGTCTCTGAGGGGCCGGACCATGACTGGACCTTAGCTGGACCATGGTTGGGCTTGTGTGCTGTTGCAGACTCACCCATCACATGTTGCGTAGCCCTCTGGGAGCTCTTGCAGTGTCCTGGTCTTCTGTACCAGTGTGAACTGGTGTCAGAGGAAATTTCTCCAGCTACCTGGAAGAAGTGAGGAACCATCCAGAAAGCAAGAGCAGGGGTGGTGAAGCAACCAGCAGCATCACGAGTCTGCAGCATGAGTGAGGGCTATGGAAATGCATTGCCATTGCAAAGCTTGTTCGACGCAGCACCTTGCTGGGGCCCTATGGAAAGCAGGGCATACAGTTGCAAATACAAAACCCCTTCTTAAAGATATGCTCAGTAGTGTCAAACATTGAAATTACCTCTCTGCATGTTTGTTGCATATCTTTTCATTGCTGATTGTAGTAACTCAGGGACAAGAAATCCAACCCAAAGACAATTTTTCAAAGTCCTTCCATAAGAAAATGCAGACGCTGCTTGCTCTGACTGTGGGTGCGGCAGGGATCACACAGAAGAACATACTGTAGACTCCATCGATCTGCAATCCATCCCTTGTTTCAGCCAGAAAAATAATTATCCCTTGCATGTGAAATGATCGAAGTGCTTAAAAAAAATCAAACTCCAGCTCCTCAATCAGGAACGCTGCCAAGCTATCGAATCAATAGGTTGTTAGATACTTGAAGTATGGGAATATGTGAAAGCTATCAAATGATTTCTTTGCTAATAAACTGCTACAGTAATTACCATTAGAATAGAAATGGAATGATACGGATCAGAAATGGAAAGCTGTGAATGGTTTCTCATTAAGTGAAATTAAAGCGCATGGGATTTCTTTTTTTCTTTTGGCCTTGATTCTGCAACATTTTGAACTTGCATACCCAGAGCTGCTCATGCACCCAGCTTTGTGTACCCCCATCTCACCTAAATCTCTTCAAGTCAGTGAGCCTCCAGTAGAGGAGAGCTTACCTGGAGAAGTCAGTTAAAGTTAGGGGCATGGGGATGTTGCACCTTGCAGAAATGAGCCCCATATACTGTGTAGACCATCCTGGAACACCTGGGCCTGCAATGGTCGTGTCCACACTGGGGCTCAAATAAGACCAGCCACAGATTTTAGTGCCAATCCTCAGTCTGAACAACAACGTGGTACTGGGAAATAACAGTGACAAGATTCAGAAATCGGGAGCTGCTGGTTCACAGAGCAGTGAGTTAGCCATGGCTCATCTTGCATGTACCATGTCTGCTCTGCTGCCCATCCCCTCAGCTCTGCCAGGGGTGAAAAGTAGGATACCATGGAGCATGGAGAACCAGGTTAGACATGTGGAAGGCCCTTGGGGAAACTGGAGACCTGAGGGTTGAGTCCTGGTTTGGGGTGGGCAAGAGAGCATGGGAAGACTGAGGGTGATGGTGTGACTCTCCATTAAGTTCTTGGTAAGTAGCTCCAAGGGCGAGGAGGTTCAGCCCATGCTGACTGAGTGCTAAACAGAAAAACAGCCAGCGTGAGAGTATCATGACCCAAATTCTTAATTTTCAAAGGTCTGCGGTGCTAAAACATAAGGTTTCAGTTAAAGAACATGGCAAGTTCTGCAAATCATAAATACATCAGGAGCCCTCCCTACCTCTCCCGCTTGCTACTTGTGGTCATTAGAGTAATAGATTTTTTCAGTGAAAAAGCTTGACCTTGTCTAAAGTGCAGGTCAGAGAATGCAATGAGATGCACTTAGGGTTCAGCTTTGCTCCAATTAGCAGGACGGAAATTGTCATGTCGGCTTTGAGGGGAGGAGGGAGAAAAAACATTTGCTGCAGGTCTAGCTGTTAAAGCTAGCTCAGCTGCCCACACAACAGCCTGAACTACCCTGACATTTTTCTTCGTTAGCTTGCCTATAGCTGAGAGAGCACATGGGTGAAAGCACATCTTCCTTCGTGATGTAGGAGATGCAGAGCAAGTAGTCCACTCAATGGAAAGAGCAGGTCTCAAAAACCCCAACTCTTCTTATGAGGAAAAGAAAGGTTGTGGAGGCTGGAAAACACCTGAAAAGTATCATTCAACATCTGCAAATCCCACTTTACCCGCAGTGCTTAGACAGGACAATATTAATAGCCCCACAGCTTTGCACGTACAGAATTTCAAGTGCTTCCAGACCCTTTCCAGACCTAATGTATTTACTGAAATTGGTTGTCTTCTACTAGCACATAAAGAAGAAGGGGGGAAAAAAAGGACTAATGGATGTACATTAACCTTTTGGTACTAGATTTCCCGATACTAGCTACTAATGCAAAATCCATTAGAAGGAAATGTCTGGGAACCATGGTGCGTAAATGTTATAATGCAGTGAATAAGTCTGTAAAAATCTGAAGCGGGCATGGCAGGGACAGAGACCCATGCAAAGGTGGTTGCAAGTACAAGTCGATTAAAGAAAGCTCTCTGATTTGCTTTGGGCAGAAAAACCCTGCAAAAAGGGCCTGGAGAGGTGAAGATTTGGAAACTGAGCTTTGCAGCTGCCCCTTTTGCAGGAGAATTTTGTTGCTCACCCCAAGGGCAGAGCTTTGAAGTGCCTGCATTAACCTCTTCCATTGCCACACAAACTCTTTTCCTTGTCCGTCTCTTCTTCCGCTTGCCTGCCTATGGCAAGCATTGCCCAGCGTGCTGGTCAATGGGAGATGATGTAAGGGAGGTGAAATGGCTTTGCTTGCTCCAGCACAGCCTTTCACCATGGATGCCTGGCTGATGGGCAGTGCAACACCACTCTGTACAGATATGAGCTCCTTCCCAAGTTCTCAGAAGGCCTGGGCAACAACAAAATGATGATTTCCATCTTCTGGGTGCCTGAGTTCCTGCCTGTCATGGGAAAAGTAACCCCTCATCGCTTGCAGAAACACCACAAGAAGCTGTTTCCTAGTGAAACACAGGCATCCTTCTGTGGGGCATCACCCCAGAAATAGCTGCCCAGAGAAATCAACTGTTCAGTCCTCCAAGCATGTACAAAATTATCTTTTTTAAGATCATCTTTTTGAAGATGAAAGAAATACCAGGAGCAGCCTGGGCATGGTGTGAAGCAGGAGTTGAAGAGGTGGGGGTGACCATGGCATTGAAGACACAAAACAGCCTCAAATACCTTTATTTGAGGAATTCTTCGCTTGCTGGGTGCTCTGCTTTGAAATTGTAACATTTAAGTGCTTTTCTTTCAGGGATGTGAAGAGAAAGGGGAAAGAATGAGACCAGGAGAAGTGAATATTATCATTTAATACGCAAAGACAGTTTCAATAGTTACCTAAATGTGCACTAATTAGGTGTGGGAATACGCAACACATCCCAAGGGCAGGTTATAGCCTCTTTCCCTGTTGCACTCAGGCATGTTTTGCTACCATAATCAGATATTTTTAAATGTACAAAGATTTAACACCTGCAGGGCACAGAAGAAAATTGTGATTTAGCCTCCTTGGCAGTCACAGCTAACAGCCATCTTCCTGAAACAGGCGAGGCCACAGTCCAGTGTCATTTACCATCTGGAGCCGGCCAGAAGCCATCAGCGCCCATCTGGGACTCCCTACGGCTATCAGGACAGGAGCTTGGACCTGGATAAAAACTTTCTCTCTGGGTGCTGGAGCTCCAGTACTTGGTTCATCTCACAGCTCCCCATGAAACCTCTTCAGGTCTCCGGTTGTCATCTCTGTCCTTTCCTCCAGCCAATGATGAAGTCCTTGAAGGACTAAGCGTAGGTATACACTGCTGGGCATACACCACCACTTCGAAGGCAGCTTGTACCTCGAATGGGATCAGAATGAGGTTCTTTATAACAAACACCTTTGCAACCTCAAGGCCTTGGGGCTTTCTCTAGGGTGCCAAACAGCACAGCACCTGCGGTGAGTGTGAGCTAAGCAGTTATCTTCCACCTATGGCCCCCTTCTGCTATCTTGAGCATTGCCTGCTTAAACACGGAGCCAGTTCTCTGCCTGCCTCACCAGGGTGCACATTTTTTGTCTTTATAGGAGTACAGCATGCTCTTTGCAGGGAGAAGGTGAGTGAGGACTTTGCACCTTTGTGTGTTTGTGAAGGCTTTTCTCTCCTTTTCTGCTCATGCCTGTCACTTCTTTGCTCATGCCCACAGTGCAAGTGCCATCTCCAATTTAACAGATCACTACGGTGCTGTGCAGACTGATCCAGAGCTGGTACTACCTTGCCTGGCCTTCAGTAGGAGCTGTGGTTCCTTCTGACTTGTGGATCTTATACCACTTGCCCTTTGAATGGCGTGTGCCACAACCACGGCATCTTAACGCAGGAGCTGCTGCATCCAATCGCTTATTCCTTTGTGTGTGAATTTGGGGGCTTCAATTTCAAAGCCCAGAGCTCCATTTTGCATTCACAATCTGTCTTTGGAGTCCAAATCCAGTTCAAAGTATCTGATTGCAGGTGCTCAAAACCAAGTGACAATGTATGGCTCGCTCCAAACCTGGTCCCTACTGATAGCTGACTACAGCTGAGCTTACTGTGCCTGTCTCTTTCGCACCCAGATACTGTTAGGACCTACCTGCTTCCCTGCATGCTAATAAGGCTTCATAATGAAACACATGGGCTCTGTAAGGAGGAAATAAAAGCAAGGTTATGGGATTTTCCTTGGATTTGACAAATGTTGGTGGGATGCAACAAGAACAGATGAAATCCTGGCCTCTTTCCTCCCCGTGCTTTCTCTGCCTGTTGATGAGAGCATCCTCAGCATCCGCAGGGACTGGTAAAAGCTTGCCTTGCTGGTGGGACCAGTTGTGTGCTACGCTAGTCCAGGGTGCAGGGTAGGCCAAGTGCCTCCACTCAGCTCCTTGGGCAAGTCTGCTCCTTGGGTGTCCTGCGGTGTGTGGGAGAGCAAGTCTGTAGCTCACAAGACCTGAGCAAGGTAGAGACACCCCACTTCTGTGAGCCACAGACGTATGCTGCTGCACAGACCACAGGAACTTCTAATTCAGTATAAGCAGTTTCTCCATCTCTCATTGTTGAGTCAAGGTCAATTTCATCAAGCAGTTTTTCTAAAACCAGAAGCCAATAGCCCATGCAAACTCTTGAAAGTGTCCACAAAAAGACATCACTGGAAAAAAACCCAAATGCTTATTCCAGGCTGTTCCCGGATGTTTTTACCATGCCTTGTTCAACAGGTACACAGCAACCAAAAACCAGCAACCAGAAAGCTTGTACTGTGAGTGGATTGAGCTGGGTAGAACATCAGCCTCCAATTTTTCAGTTAAACAAAACTGTGAATTTTAATTTAATAAAAACCTTCAGCCTACAACCACAAATAAAATCATTCGAGCTTGGCTGAGTTTAAAACCAAAACCTGGCACCTCTTCAGAAGCACGTTAGAGAGCTTAGGGTAGAAAATCTTCCTGTCTTGACACACGCAGCTGCTGCGACTCAACCGCTGAGAGCAGGAATGAAGCATTGCATCGGGCCCAGGCTCCAGAAGCAAAGCACATGGAGGTCACGGGCGATATTTACGTTAATAGCAATATTGTTTGTGTGGGGGCTTTAAAACGCCACTACGAGTAGCTGTTTTGAATCCAGGTTACACCAGCCATGCAGGTGACCCTGACTTTGTACAGTCAATCTGACAGCACGTGAAGGAGTTCAACCCGAAGTGCAGCCTGGCTCCTTTGCCATCTCCCCATGCTATCATCCCCTGCTCTCCTAAAGCAAGCCTAGGGGACACAGCAGGGCAGAGCATATGGGCATTATGTTGCTACACATCATAAAATAAATACAGGGGCAGAAAAAGATCCAGCACTGCAGACTTATTGAATTAAACATTATTGTGACTAATGCAATCAATACAGCATTGATTGCATTATCCATATTAATATTTAATTCAATTAAAAGGGCCCGATTTTTTTTTTTCCCCAAATGTTCTTCCAGATCTTTTATGCTGCAGAAAAAAAGTTAAATTTTGCTACAGACCATGAATTCCAGCTGGACCCGAACTACAGCTGATCTGGGTTTCCCCTTGCACCAGCTGTTCAAAGCTGACCCTTCCAGCAGAGCAGGGGAGAACCATTTCCCTGATCAGGCTGCCACTAGCACCCAGTACAAACCCCACAGAGAGACTGGGACCCCCTCAGGGGAATGTGAAGTGCACGAGTGTGTAGGGCAATTGGAAAACCTCACTTTCCATGGCCTTCATATCACAACTGAGCCCCAGCTGACTGCTGCCAAAAGAGGCAGTCTCACACCTGCTCCCCACACCAAATAATTTTTTGTCTCCTCTGAGAATTAGCAGTTTGCTAAGCTAGCAGGAAACTAACCCAGCCCCCCACTAGCTGAAGAAATAAGTAAATTTTTATCAGTTCAGCAAGCTGAGCAAGACAGCCAGCTTAGCTGTCGCTTCACTTCCCATTTTTCATACCTATTTTTAACCCCTGTCTCACCGTGTATCCGTTCAGCTTATGGGCCTATGAAGGTAACCACTGCGCGCGCTCGCACAGCGCTCATCGTGGCACAGCACTGCTCTTCAGCAAGCTCACTGCAACTGAATAGAAATAAGCCCCAAAGCAAACAGACCTGAGAAAGGGCTGCTGTGGTTTACAGCTGTGCCCATCAGGGAAGAAACCTTTCTGCTTCCTAAACACACTTGGACGTCCAGGGCAGATAATGTAACACAGCTAACCATGGCACTGCACGGTTAGCTTCTCCCAGCTGCGGTGCATAACACTTCCAACATCCACTGGAGCAAGACATCGCAACCCCTGCTGCGTAACAAAACCGTGGGTACCAGCCATCCCGCTACCTGTTGCTGCCTCAGCATCTCCGCTCAGTGAATGACGCCAGTGTCTCAAACTCACAGCGGGAGCTGACGTTTCTCTGCTGCTTCATCAGACCAGACCTCCTGCCAGGAATTAAATTGAAGCAGAGAAAATGCATCTTCTCCATAGGAAAAAAAAAAAGAATGGTGGAAACCTTCCTCCTCTTCCTCCCTCTGATTACATACCAAATGTTCTTCTGCTTTTAAGGGCAATTTAACACTAGTTAAACTACCGTTAATTTAAATCAAACAAGCCTGAAAAGATAGAACATGCTGCACTGCTATTAAAAACAGCTGAATCTTCATTTGTTCCATCTCAGACACTACTGCCCATTTCCTAGCCAATATTATCTGGCTGTCCAAAGACCCCTTTCTGTAGTTTTTAAATTGATATTTAAGCCTACTTTGCTGGCTTTTGCAACACAGTGCGGTCCGCTTTGGTATCAGAGAGAAAGATTCAAACCTTTCCATCAAACTGTTTTTTCTTGCAAAGTATGGGAGAAAGTCAGAAAAAGAACATGGGGCCAAACCGATTAATATCAATTAATCTGACATCAGATTCACCCCTTTTCCAAGAGCAAAACCAGGTGATCCTCCAGCACTGAAGTACAAAATAGCTTAAGGAGGAAAAAAGAAAAGCTTTGCTCCTCCATGTTTCATAGACCTGTCCTC
This sequence comes from Balaeniceps rex, assembly GCA_013401315.1. Classification (NCBI taxonomy): domain Eukaryota; kingdom Metazoa; phylum Chordata; class Aves; order Pelecaniformes; family Balaenicipitidae; genus Balaeniceps; species Balaeniceps rex. The sequence continues at coordinate 82,375 of VYZW01033909.1, forward strand.
AGCAAGATCCCGAGACGCTGCTATCCAGATTTGCTGGGCAGTTCAGCTGACCCACAAGACAGGCCAGAACAGGAGCTCCTGCCCAGGAGCACTATTGGCACCGCAGCACTGGCAGTTATGAATTGATTTTTCCCCTTCCCTCTACCACCCTGATAGTAAAGCTAGCCCACATGAATCAGAAGCAGCACAGAAAGCACAGGCAGGGGGACCAGACGATCCCTACTTTTACATGTTTTCCTCAAATAATACACACCAATGTGTAGTTTTACAACAGTCTGTGGCTTCCATACAGACATTTTTGTCCTGAGGTCAGAATATTTGCAAGAGATTCATTAGCCGAAGTCCTGATCTGCTGGAAGACTGCAGCATAAAATAACTGCTCCAGATTACGTATGGTCTTGACACTGGACCTAGGCAGGGAATACAACCAGCTTCAACTCCCTGCCTAGAATTATTCCTTTCCTTGAATTGTTTCTCTTCAATTACTCTTGCTCCTTTTGTGAGCCTTGCCCAGGCTGATCACAGGTACCTTTGTGATGGGTCCAGCACAGCTGGGCGGGTCCAACCTCACCTCAGACACTTGTAATAGAGCAGGAGAGAGGGGCTTTAGTTCAAGCCTAACAAAGGCTGTGTAGAAGCCAGCTGGGTGAAGCACTTGCTGACATCTTTATTATTAGAGAGATGCAAGACGTCGGACCCTTGCATGCTTGTTATTCATTCGGAAGAGGACTGCGTGATGACAGACCCTGAGCACCTCCCAGGCATGCCAATTCTAATTTGAGAGCAAAAGCAGCTACCGCTGGTCGATATTACTCGTTTGCGTGTTGTTTCCTTAAAACACATGCAGAAATAATGCAACATCTAGCTCTCCTGCATTGCTCTGATAAGTTCTTTTTACAGGCCACTTGCTTCTACCTCAGAAAAGTCACTTCTGAGTATCTCAAATAACAAATGAATCCTCAACATTCAGCAACAGAGAAGAGATTTTATCTTACAGCTGGAGTAACAAACTCCAAAGAGAACTATTTCCCCAGGCATCCCCACTACAATTAGGCTTCCTCTGACTTGCCCACCATATATTCCTTTCTTAAGAAACTTAATCTCTCCCCGTCAGAAATGTATCTAATTTTAATTACTTCAGACTGGGGGAGAGACATTTTAGGGATGAGAAAAACCTATGAGATCTTTAAATACAAGCAATCAAATAGAGGCAGAAACAGCCAAAAGTATGAACTGTTCTATAACTATATTCCCCAGGATACTGATGCAAGGAAGCAACCTCTGTACTCTCAAGTATCTTTCACTTCAATACACACACACACACACACAAAACAAACCCAAAAACCCCACACAAAACAAAAACAACAAAAGAAAAGCAAGCAAACAAACTGGCCAGGCTTCATATATTTTCCCCTAGACCACAAGCCACAGCCATTCAAAAAGATTATACAGTAATATTAAAAATATTATCTTCTATTAACTATTAGTGATGTTAAATTGATGTCATTGAACTCCAGACATTGCTGCTGAAGGTGTTATCAGGTGTCCCTGATGAACTAATTCATAATGAGATAAACAGATAAATTTCAAGGGAAGCTGCCTGAAAACCATTAGCCTTTCCGAGACTCACAGAATTTTTGAGGTATAAACACAAGATTGATAAAAATATCTATAATCCAGAATGCAAGTCTTGGACTTTTACCTCTTCAAATGCCCCAATCATCAATGCATATTAAGTATATGCACTTTAGCAGGAGACTACTAATATAAATTCATGTTATAGCTAAGGTTCTTTAGAATCATAGAATCACAGAATTGCTTAGGTTGGAAAAGACCTCTAAGATCATCAAGTCCAACCGTTAACCTAGCACTGCCAAGTCCACCACTAAACCATGTCCCTAAGCAGCACATCTACATGTCTTTTAAATACCTCCAGGGATGGGGACTCAACCACTTCCCTGGGCAGCCTGTTCCAGTGCTTGACAACCCTTTCCATGAAGTAATTTTTCCTAATATCCAATCTAAACCTCCCCTGGCACAACTTGAGGCTGTTTCCTCTTGTCCTATCGCTTGTTACCTGGGAGAAAAGACTGACTCCCACCTCGCTACAACCTCCTTTCAGGTAGTTGTAGAGAGTGATAAGGTCTCCCCTCAGCCTCCTTTTCTCCAGGCTAAACAACCCCAGGTCCCTCAGCCACTCCTCATAACACTTGTGCTCTAGACCTTTCAGGAGCTTCACTGCCCTTCCTTGGACAAAATCCAGCACCTCAGTGTCTTTCTTGTAGCGAGGGGCCCAAAACTGAACACAGTGTTCGAGGTGCAGCCTCACCAGTGCCGAGTACAGGGGAAGGATGACTTCCCTAGTCCTGCTGGCCTTCTTGGCCACCTGTGCACACTGCCCACTCATATTTAGCTGGCTGTTGACCAACACCTTTAACAGATTTTCTTTGATGAACTCATCTACTCCCTGCTTCAGACTATGCCAAAACATACAGCACCCAAAACAGGGTATGGCTGTCAGTGCCACACGTCTGCTCACACTGCATGAAATACCTCTTCTGTTTTTGAGCCTGCCTCCTACTAGCTTCCTTTAATGCACCCTTGTTCTTGAACTAGAAGAGACAGTGAGAAATGATCCCTACACAGCCCTTACTGCATGCCTCATGATTTTATAACCTTGCTTTCATGAGCCAAAATCCATCCAATGGATTAAGGGACTTGATTTATCCTTACCACAAGACACTTTTTTAGACACGTTTTATCAAGTACTATCCCTCTGCTTTTAATGATTAGCAAGAGAGAATTAAGCAGGGTCTGTCACTGACCTCTAGCTTTTGTGTACTTACCTATTGCTTCAGTAGTGTTCAACACCTGCTGCAATTTGGGCATCAAAGTCTACTTACTGCAGTTCTGTGAGGCTCCTGAAGTGCGTAAGTCTACATAAGTTTATCAGACTCAAAACTCTGAATTCCTGAAGAAACCTGAAGGAGATGGGCCAGAGTGCACTTCAATGAGAAGGGTAAGTAAGGATCACTCCTCAGTGTGATGTGGAAGGATTCTTGATGTGATTTGATAGTAACTCTGCTTAAAAACACGACATGATTCAAAAGGAACAAGACCTTCGGAAAAGTTCAGTGTGTCTTAAAAAAAAAAAAAAAGACAATTTTCTAACAGTTTCTTTTCAGCTGCCAAGGAACAATGGCTCTTAAAATCTGTAAATCTGCTGCCTCTACTTTAGGACACAGAACGGGATTACTGATGGGCCAAATTTCTTCCTGGTACACAGCATAAAAGCTCCACTCCTAAGAATTTTGCCAAGATTCACTGCTACTTTTGCAAAGAATACCACATTAGGTATATTGATGTGCTATGAAATACCAAGTTAAAATGTGCTACAATTGTTAAAATAAATGACCAAGTCCATGCAGTATCGACTCAGAACCTTATTTGCTGCCAGTGTTTATCTGCACAAAAACCCGACACATTCATCCCATGGGTTGTTCCATTTATTAATGAGCCTTGCATTTTTGCTTGCTCATACAGACGTGCAAGTACTTGAGAACTGCATTTAGTGAAGAGCGATGATTCAGTCTAGCTTAAGCAACAGATCAAGATACTCCAGCTACTGAAGTCTAGTAGATGCTATTGAAAACTATACCTGTTATACATGAAGTGTATAGTTCTAAGAGTTCTATAGAGCATATTGAAAATTGGCATAGGCTCTCCAATGGCAATGGTTACAGAAAACAACTGTCTCTTACACTGAAGAGGAGCTCTTGCAGGTGGATATGCTATCTTCACAGGTGTATCAAGAAAAGTACTTACATTTCCATTTACCTGTTGAAATACATATGGACTATGTACTTATTCTGCAGCTAGGCTCATGCAATAAGATACTCCAAACTTACTGGCACCAGAAGTTTTATTATTACAAGCAATACAAAAGCAAGCACAAAAAACTTTGTTTTATCCCACAGCCATCATTCTCATTGTACATTATTACAAGACACCATTTTTAAATTATGAATTCACAAACTAAGGCAACACAAAAGATGCAAGACATTACGTAAGAGCACAGAGCGAGGAAGTAAGATTCCAACAATAACTTATGATCAATTATGAGAAACTAATTAAAGATTTATTGTAACAAATATGAAAGAATCAAATACTGCTCCAATGTAGCCAGCTAAGTTTAAGTACAATTGTGCAAAGTGAGGCATGATTCTTGTGATCATTAATTTTTTTTCATTAAAGTAACCATGATAGCAACCATCCATACCTACAGAAATATTTTTTATTTTAATAATTTAATAAGGATCTGACGCTTAGAAACCTTCAGAAAACAAAATCAAATTCAAGTTACACATTTACAACCAAGAAAGAGGATGGAAGTGAATAAAGCATTACTCTTTTAGAATTTTAGACCAAGATTTTTAGACCAAGATTTTTAAAGATAGTGTTTTCAAAATTGTCTGCTTTCAAATGAATTCAGGCCATTAGCTCTAATCTAATTTCTACAAGGCTTATCCCACGGCCAACAATTTCCTGCAAAATTCAGTTGTAAGAAGTTATAAGAAACATCACATGTCATCTGACAGAAGAGATGTCTATACAGGCAAATGACTACGTTCAAATGCAGAATCCTTTTTTTAAAAAAATACAAATTCTGACCTGGCTAGGAAATCCTTATGCATACAGTAGATCCTTGTCAATGAACATTAAACAGAAAAGAAATGGGGTCATGCTCTATCACTTAGGAAGGGCTGATTTAAATCAAGAATGCAAAAAGTTTCATTTTGCAAAATCTTAGTTACAAAGTGTCAGTGATTATTACGATTAAGTTAAATGAAAAAATAAAGCATACTAAATAACCCAAGGCACGCTTTTCAATGCAATGTATTTATCTCTCTCCTCCATTGTAAGTTCATTTACTCCAGCATATCAGCAATCTTAGTAACTCATTTAAGTGGTCAAAGCTCTCCTATAATACCTAAGTGCAAAACATAAACCATACGAGAGTGTTCCAACTACTCGAGATTCACCACAGTTTCAAACCTTCCTCATGAGGCATTGATATTCATTTTACAGGCAGAAGCTGAAATGACATCACACAGTCTATAAGCCAGCTGGAGGGGGCCATCCAGACTTTTCCCTGACGAATTTTCTCCGGCTTGAATTTAGAAGACACATCATAGATTACATACTGAGTGCAAAATCTCTGGTCAGAAGTAGATTCTGCATGGTATGCCACCGTGTTGATTGTCTGCGTCACATCACTGTCTGGTTTTGGCTGCCTAACCAGAATTTGTCCTCCTGCTGCTTTGACCAACTCCACAAGATCACTCTTCTGATGACGGTTGAAAGATCCCAAAAAATAGAAGTAGCATCCATCAAACAACTTAGGCAGCTAAGTGGAAGGAAAAAAAAAAAAAATTATAATTACAGGACTTCACAACTGAGCACAAAGGAAAAAGAGTGGAAAGGAACAATCGGTGTCTACAAAAAAATACAATTTAAAATAACCAACACTGGAAGACAGAACAGTAACTTTACATTTAAGGTCCTCAGTATAATTATGCAATCAAGAAAAGCTTGCTTACATGGTAAATTCTTGCTTATGTTTAAAAATTTCCCAACACAACAGGGTTTAACTATGAGCTAGGAATATTTACAGCTACTGTTACAATACATTTAATGAACTTCTCCAGTGTAATCCAGAAAGTAACCAGAAATTAACCCTGTTAAATATAAAAGTGGCCCTATATGGAAACAAGAAGTAATAAAAACATTTTTCTTTCAACTTTCAGATCATTTCAACTAGGTTCTAAAGCTGAGCAGAGAAGGCCAAAGCAGCATCACTTCCTGTCCCACATAGCTTCTTCCACAAGTGTAATACAGCATTCCCTCTGACAAGGTTATAGCAACATATCCACTAATAGAGAAAAATGACAGCTTTATGGGTGTTCGCAGTTCTTTTGATCACCTTGCACATAATCAAATTTCTTTACAAGACCACATTAAAATTTTACATCTACTGCACCCGCACATGTGGCAAAGGGCAAAAATGCATGAACCAAAGGTCATTAAGATAATCTGTCTTAATCAATAAAACCTACCAGCTGTTCTCTGTTGAGCCGGCCTCTTTGTGGGCCACCTTGGATTTCATACTTCTCTTCTTGTTCTCGAACTGTGGTTTGTAGACAGGCTCGTACCCCTACAAAACCCGCAATAAGGAAGGCAAAGATTAGAGATCCCATGTTTTAACAGAGGCTTGCTTGTCA
>VYZW01033910.1:13546-24543 GCA_013401315.1 Balaeniceps rex
TTGTGCCAGAGCAACAGTTTCTAGTACTGAATTGTAAATTAGATCATAGAAGTGATCTATGCTGAAAATAAGCCTCCAGAAAGGGCATATTATCAATGGAGATACTTCATCATACTGTTCAAAACCCTTATTTCTGGCTGAAGAATGACACCAAGACCTCTATCTTCAGTGAATTCTAACAGGAAAATCGGGAGTTAAAGCCAACAAAACTGCACAGATAATCAGTCCTTAGCTGAAAGTAATTTCAGTATCTTCAATTGCTTTAACTAAAATCATTCCTTTTTCTCCCAAATATGGGCTTTCAGTGACAAATATATTTTTACTGTTTTTGTAAAATTATTTTTTAGTGTAATTTCTGATTTTTGAGAGGGAATCTCAAAATAAAATGGCACCTTAGCCTGTATCTCAGTTAAAGTTGTGCTTTTATTAAAAAAACTAGGTTCTGGATTTTTCACTCATCTGCCAACTTCCTTCTTTTCCCTCTTCTCACTCCGTAACCCTTTAAAATGTCTTCAGCATGGAAGAGCTTGAGGACAAAGAAAAAGACTCATTTTAGATTCTGTCTGGTCAAAAAAAGATAAAAATGATATACGTCATTTTTTACAATACATGCTGCCAAAAATTAAGATATTCTTTTAGAATTGAGAGCTCCCAAGCTTAATATATTTTTTTCCAGGGTCAAGGTTTTCAAAATTCATACTAAAAATAGTGGGAAACATAGAAACAGAAAGAAAACAATTCACAGAACACATGTATGTACCATTTGTTTTATGTCACCTGGCTGCAGAATATATAATAATAACAATAATAAAATAAAAGCAAAGGAAAAAAGAGAATTAAAATTCAAAATTACTCTTGTAAATTTTTTTAAAAAACCCAAACATTAAAACCTGTTCTACTTCAAACACTGCAAAACTGCAAAACAATTTCTACTTTCAACTTTCTGCACAGGACTTATTCTTTCCATTTTTCAACCAATTCTTTTATTTAAGCAGTGGTAGGTAAATTTCAGGNCTCTGAAAACACTGTATGTATCATGCAAATATTGTACTTGATTGGTTTCTTTTCTTCACCACAATTTTGGGGGGTTTTTTGTGCTATGTTCAAGTGGTTGTCCAAATCCTTAATTCCATACCTACAACTAACTCTTAAGAGTCTCTTTTTTTTGTAAGTGCCCCAGCTGTCTAAGATTATGTGACCTAAACCATGACCACCTAAACCTAACTATAAAACTTGGCAAGCTGAGCTGCTACCTCCTGATGTATTTGATTAAAGGACACTGTCACATTTACTAAATTCCTTGGTGATGGAAAGGGTAAGACACTGCATCTGTGTGGAAGGAAGGAGGGCTATAAAATAGATATTGTTTTTTAATATGTCTATACACTTCCGATAGCAATTTGTATTTTTACCATAGGAAGATGTTCCTCTCACATTGTCTCCAATTCTGTGATATGGAAAAAGTATATTTCCTAATCTTCATTAAAAAGGCATTTATGCTCCAAGCAACAGTAATGAAAAAGAGAAAGAACCAAAGGGAAGACTGGTTTGTAGTGTGCTTTTCTGCTCTTTGCCTGCGGAAAGGGAACATTGTATAACGATGCACAACGCGATAAACTGTTTAGCAAATAAACACTGCCCTCTGTTGGAAAAAAAGGTCCTTCCTCCGCTACAGCTTTCTGCAAGTTTTTTAGAATGAGCCTCCATACTGAGTGTATTAGCAAAATATTAGCGACCGTGTTCTTGTAGGAGGAAATGAACGGTCTGTAAGTGTAAAACTTGTGGCATCATCTAGTACATGGTTCCAAAATTGTCTCTAAGACAATATCACAATATTACTGTTACAGGTGATAGTAGAGGGCCACAAATACAAATGAAAGAGCATTTTTTTTTATTAAAAAGGTATGTTCTGACAGAAGATTACACTGCAGCTCCAGAAACATAACTCTCCTGTTTCTGGCCACNNNNGAAAACATAAGCCAGCAAGAGATAACAAGAGCCAGCAAACTAACTCCTCAGTTGCCTAGATGCCATGGGATATATCTAGCAACCTTCAGAGAATGCCAATTCAACCCTAAATTATGAATCTCCCTGTCTTCGAACCAAGTTTCATTATGTGCTCTTTTTAAATAGAAGGAATGAAATCATACAATTTTGCTACCATGTGTTGAGACAAGACACATCCTTACAGACTCAATTTGAATCCAGGAAAAATATTTCCTACCACCCTGTAACACACACTTTGGTCTGCGGAAGACAAGGCCATGGCCTTGCTGTCTCCTCCATCCTTGCCTTCAAGTCATCTGAAGTAATAGGGGCAATAGGTCAAGAGAGCATCCACAGGTCCTGAAACCTCTCAGACAGAAAGTCATTTACGAACACCATATGACACCCCTGCCTTGTTCATCAGGCAATGCCAATCAGTAGGAGGCTGACGGCATATTTAGAAATAACATTTATACCAGCTTTCACTGCCTTTCAGGTGATAACAGGACCTGTTAGCAATGTCAGCAATGTCTGACCATTTTCTTCATGAGTGTATCTATATGAATCTTATGCCAGGTTTGACGGTTAGGAAGCAGTATGGGGTTAACTAAGAAAGCTGGCAAAGAGGACAGACATAAGCAGACTAACATGTTAGAAGCTATGCTTCAGACCTCATGTTACAGCACTTGTGAGGCCCCATTGGGAGCCCTGCATCGTTTTGTGTCCCCAGGAACCAGAAAGACATTGCTGTACTGGTATGAGTCTGGCAGAGGGTCCCTGGGGCAGCCAGGGCTGGGAGCACACAGCAAACAAGGAGGAACTGAAAGGCTTGTTTGGCCTGAGTAAGGAAGGTGTTGAGGAATCTAAATATTTTCTTCAACTACGTAATGCATGGTGGGTTATTGAGAAGATGGGCCACACTCTTTCTAGAGGTGCACAGCAGAAGGATAAGGGGCAAGTGCCACAAGTTGTAGTACAAGGTAGATACAAGGAACTAACTCTTCACCAAGAGGGTGGACAAAGACTGGAGTTGTCCACAGAGGCTGTGGGATCTCCAGCCTTGGAGACATTAAAAAATTGAATGAACACAGAGCTCAGCAACCAAATGTAACTTCAAAATTTGACCTGTGATTGAGCTGGGGCAGAAGAGGGGACAGGAGTTAGCCAATATGGCCCCAGAGGTTTCCTCCAGACTAAATCAGTCCATGATTGTGAATCGTCATTGATATTCCTGAAAAAATGCCCCAAGTAAGAAAAGGTCTTATTGGAATTGCACGGTTAAAAAAGAACACGTTTACAGCATATAGGTATTTCCACAGGAAGACGGTATTCCTGATAAACTACAGCTTCCTTGATTTCCTAGGTTAAATAAAATGGACTCCTTTTTTATCTACATACTTATACCATTCTTGAGCCAGGAAGTTGTAGCCATGAAATACAATATTCATTGTCAGCACCCTACAGAACATGATTACATGACTTTTAACAGATTTGACTAACTCACTTCAGATGCAAATCCAGTGTTTCCAATAATTTCCAAATGACACTATTTTGATGTGTTTGCTGCTAATATTACAAAAAGTGTATTTCCATAAGAAGTAGCCTTAAAGTAAGAACTTATAAGCTCTGCACAATAAAAAAAAATCTCCTAAAATCTTGTTTCTTTCCAAGCATGAATTTCCTCTTACAAAAAAATAAGTGTTGGTAATATTCAGTTTAGCAACACACTGCAGGACTACAGTTCCCATGCATCAGTTTGGGCTTTCCAAGACAGAAATGTATGAACAAACCATACAGGACATAAACACTGAATCTGTACAAAGCACAGGTAAGACGTCCCAGACACATCAAACACAAAGAAATGCATGCTGTAGAGTGGATCTGCAAACAGACAGTATTCGCTTCCTGAGATGTCCAGAAGTTAAAAAGCTCCAGACAAAATTCCCTTTGCTCTGGAAACCATGTATTTTAATTTTCTCTGGTACAGCTTTTTACAGCATAACTGTAGTAAAAAACCCCAGTGCTACTAGCCAAAAGTTTAACATTACGTTCACTCAAATGTTTTGTGTATCTTTATGATCTAGACCTGGATATGATGGTCATCTTTTTTTTCCTTCCCAAAGGGTGAAATCCTGCGTTGTTCATCACCAGAGTGGCTCTCATAAAGTAGTAAGGAGCTCCTGAACTAAATTAATGAATTATATAATTAGACTGCAGGAGAAGAATCTCTAGATCACCTGGCCTGCTGTGATAGAAATAGAATCCAGCAGACTGTACCATTTCCTGCTAAATTTGAATTAATTTTAGTTTTCTAATTTGTGTCTGAAAGTGCGAGAAAGCTACAAACTTAATGAGAAATTATAGGTCCACTGCAATCAGTAACAAAAACCCTCTTGTCTTTTTTATGTCTGGTTTTGTATCTCTATTAATAAAGTTGAGAAATTAGTTTCTTTCTTCATGGATCACCAAGGTTGGTTCTGTTAACGAAAGACCTCTCTGTGTCAAGAGTCAGGAGCTAACTTGGAGGAGGATTTCTGTATTATCTCTTTTGGAATTATTCCAGTTCTAGTTAAAGTTGAGTAGAAAGACTGTGACATAGCATTCATAGCTTTTGGTATGTTTTCTTAATCTCCGCTGCAAGGGACATTGTTGACCAGTAGAGCTGCAGAAACTGTGAAACACAACTGCTAAAGCAAGCCCATGTGTGTGTGTCATTATGTGCCTTTCTCTCCATTTAGTGGATAAACTGTTTGAGTGCAGGTTTCCATATTTTAAGTGCCTATATTGCACAAAACTCTAGTCTAGAAGGAGCAGAGAATGGTCAACAACAAAAGGATACCAGCCTGTGTATTTACAGAATAAAGTCTAAAAACATATTTGGATATTCCCTGCACTTCTGTTAAGAGCTACATGGTTATAAATCCTTATCATGCACCTCTAATCTGGGGAGAGAATTACTTTAGAAATTGTATGGCATCTTTCAAATGATCCCAAATTGCCAAAGATTCAATAAAACAGTAAAAGAGTTGTTTTATATTTTTCAGCATGGATGTAAAACTGTTCATCATGAAGGTTTATAAAGTGTTTCAGGAGATTCTTTGAGTTTTCTATCAATACTTGCCAGCTCTGAGGACTGCACCCTGTTTTTACTACTTTCCAAAGTGAGATAGGCAAAAAAGGGGCAACTTCACACGGAGAGATTTTGAGTTCCTGTTGCCATGGTAACACCACTTCACGTTAAGAAGCTTTTCTGGACGTTTTGGCTATTTTTCTATCCCTGCCTTTGCTTAATAGATCTTCAGTGTTCAGATGTTTAATTCACCTGGAAAAAGCTTTTTGCCTTTTTAATAAAGCTGTGCTACACAGAGACTAAAATCAAATAATATATGTACTTATTTTGTTAGACGTAAAAATATTTCCTTGCACAGAGGGAGACATCCTGTATATAAGGAAATATTTCATGGTAACTTTCTTCCCCATCTCAGAGAGGAGCAACAGGATCCCAGCAGGCTTTAATCCTCACCCCTTTCTTGCAACTATCCTCCATTTTCATAGTTTTTCCACTTACATCCATAATGGCTTATATACAGGAAAGATTTGGATAAAGAGCTGTCCTGGTTTTGGCTAGGATAGAGTTAATTTTCTTCCTAGTAGCTGGCATAGTGCTGTGTTTTGCATTTAGTGTGAGAATAACGTTGATAACACACTGATGTTTTAGTTGTTGCTAGGTAGTGCTTACACCAGTCAAGGACTTTTTAGCTTCCCATGCTCTGCCAGGTGCACAAGAAGCTGGGAGGGGGCACAGCCAGGACAGCTGACCCAAACTGACCAAAGGGCTATTCCATACCATATGACGTCCTGCTCAGTATATAAACTGGGGGGAGTTGGCTGAGGGGCAGCGATCACGGCTTGGGGACTGGCTTGGCATCGGTCAGCGGGTGGTGAGCAATTGCATTGTGCATCACTTGTTTTGTATATTCTTTTATCATTAGTATTTTCTCTTCCTCTGCTGTCCTATTAAACTGCCTTTATCTCAACCCACGGGTTTTACTCCCCCTGCCCCCCCCATTCTCTCCCCAATCCCACCAGGTTGGGAGGGGGGGTGAGCAAGCGCCTGTGTGGTGCTTGGTTGCCAACTGGGGTTAAACCACAACAAGAGCAGGACAGGAATGTCTGCACTGTCACAGGCCAGTGCTTGGGAAGAGCTCAAGGCTGAGAGTCAGATGCTGTAAATCTGCTGGGCACTGTTCCCACAGGTAATCCTGGCAAAGTCACTTCATTTTCTATCTCAGTTTCCTCCTGAGTCAGCCAGAGGTGAGAGCTGCTCTGAGCATGCACAGTGACCAGTGAAACACCTTTTCACTTTTAGCAATTGCAACCATTTTATGCATATCTTTAACCTGAACCCCACTAAAACCAAAGAATTCTGACCTGTGACAGTTCATAATCCATTCAGAGATCTTTAACACTCAGAATCAAAGCCTAAAAACAACTCAAAATTTAAATTTTACCTTGCTTAAGCATGCACATTTGAAACACCTCAGGTTTCAGGACTGATTCGTTCTGTGAAGTGAGTGGAGCTATACCAACAGTGTATCATCTGTCCCTGTAACATCTCTGTGCCTCGTTTTCCCCATCTCTAAAACAGAGATCGTGATTCTTCTGCATCCCTGCCAAGTGTCTTGAGATGTCTGGGTAGACAGTGTCAGAGGTAAGCCAGCAAGACAAGGCTTCTAAGGAGAATGACTGTTTTATTTAACAAACTGAAGTGGTTTGGAAAAAAACAGATATACTATTAAGCACATATGCCTCTATTCAGATCACCTTACAGAATTATTTTGTTATGAATGCATATCACTTTTGTTCTTTGCCTTTTCAAACAAATTTCTCATTCTCATAATACTGTTCAAACATAAAATAACATACATACACTGTCATTGTTATGGTACTTAGAATGTATTTTCTATCCATTTCAGTTTTACAACCAACCATGGAAGTATTGCAAAGGAAACAAAAGCCTATGATGCCTAATAAAAGTCCTAACCACAAAAGTCCCAAAAAAAATCTTCATAAAGGAGTAAATCCCAGGATTTTGAAAGCATAGGAAAGAAAATGTAAGCTTCTGCTTAGAGCTCCAGTATTGCAGTACAGGTAACTGCCACAGTTACCTGGACACAAATTCTTATCCGATTTGCTATACCTCTGGTAAATTTAGCAGAGTGTAATGGTTCCTGTCATGATAAAAGGAGAAGAGGGTAGCTGTGTTTCTGCTGAAAAGGTAATTTCAACCCTGCAAGGATTTCTTGATCATATTGCTTGTTACTGCACCAAAAGCTCTAGACAGACATCACCTTTTTATTTTAAATATAAATGAATAAATAAAAAACACTGATTGATATAAATGCCTTTATACTATTTTCCAGTGTTCTTTGCTAATATAGCGGATGTCTTATTTTCTTCTTAAATGGCAGCAGAGATCCTGGAAACCTCTCCATAAGGACTTATCAATCTATTTTTTGGAGAATCTAAGCTATTCAGAGCCATCAGCAAATACAATAGTGCTTGGCCTGCACCACATACGATTGTCTTTCCTGCTGTTGCAAGCCCAGTCACTATATTCAAATTCAGCATTAGTTAGAAACAATTTCAGATCCATTCTGTACATTTCCACTAGAGAAACAGTCCCAGCAATCTCAAAAAGATCAGAGCTGCCATTGTCAGTATCATCTGTGTCTTCAAAGAAACAGGAGCTGGGCCACATCCTTACAGTAACAGGGCAGCCTGGTCCTGAGTACAGTGAAGAAAAAAGAGAGTTCATATTTTGTTCGATTAATTAGCTCCCAAATGACATACACAGAGAACAATAAGTCACAAGGAAGAAAAGATGGGGACATTCGTAACTCAGTCCTCATTTCTGGCCAGGTCAAACCACAAGTCTAATCACTTTTCCCGTGAGTATATTCCTAAAGCTCTCAAAGATTCCTGGTGACTGCACTGTTGCTTTTCCGCCCCCCTCCCCTAGGTGGAAATGACATTTCTGAGCGCATGGATGTTGAAACCATGTTTCCGCAATAGAGCAAACTTGGATTTGCAGTTCCTACTGCAATTACCTGACACAACGCACTGATCCACTATAAACCTACTCCACATTTAAATTAATTCAAATATAGGTAGGTTAACTATGTAGCAGCTGGCTTCATAGGTGAAGCATCATCTGTCTATGCCATTCTAATTTAATCTGATAACCTGTCCTACATTAAGCAAGAAGTCAGAGTAAACTCTATCGGGTGTTCAGCTAATCTGAATGAAATTAAAGCATGCTCCTGCACAAGACTGGGGGACAGGGCTGATGATCTATCCATGCACAGAGCTAGTATGAAGGATTGAAAACACAGTGTAATCCGCTGGTCAAAAGAGGTGATTATCCCACTGCATTCAGCATTAGTGTGGCCTCACCTCGAGGTGTGCAGTTCTGGGCCCTACAATTTAAGCAGGACGTGAAGGTATTCAAATGCATGCAGAGGAGGGCAACAAAGCTGGTGAAAGAGTTGGAAGGAATGTCCTATGAGGAGCAGCTAAGGACTCCGGGTTTGTGTAGTTTGGAGGGAGGAAGGGAGGCTGAGGGGCAACCTCATTGCTCTCTACAGCTTCCTGAGGAGGGGAAGTGGAGAGGGAGGTGCTGATCTCATTTCCTGGGGATCCTGTGACAGGACATGTGGGAATGGTTCAAAGCTGCACCAGGGGAGGTTCAGACGTGACATTAGGAAGCATTTCTTTACAGAGAGAGTGGTCAAACACTGGAACAGGCCCCCTAGAGAGGTGGTCATTGCCCGAAGCCTGTGAGTGTTGAAGAGGCATTTGGGCAATGCCCTTAATAACATGCTTTAATGTTTGGTCAGCCCTGAAGTTGGACTAGAGTTGTAGGACCTTTCCAACTGAAATATTCTAGTCTAGTCTAGTGTAGTCTATTCTTCCTACGCTATGCTATGCTATGCTATGCTATGCTATTCTACTCTATTCTATTCACTACACCTACCATAACCTTTCTTAACAGTGAAACTTGAATTCAGAATGTATTTGTCTTACATTGCATTAATAAAAAATCTGTTCTAGTAACAAACACAGCTTGGTAAGTCTGAATGCAGATCAGCTTTCTTAGTATTCAATGTTCTTTCCAAACCTATTTTTTTGTCTTCCTGTATCTAGAAACTTTAAACTACCTACTTGACAAGCCTGTGTTCACATGCATTTTATAGTACAAATGTCATACTAGAAAAGTTACATTAAACACCTGCATCTATGATCCTAGGACATTCTCAATCACTAAGGAAGTTAGAGGATCTGCATGTGAAGCTTCAGTGCTCCCATTCTATTAACAGGAGACTTCTTTTTCTTGTGTGTTCCTAAAAAAGAATATGTAGGTACCTTGATGGCTTTTTAAGACCATACAGAAACTGTCTAAGTTAGACAAAAGCATCTATGAAATTTTATTAAAAATTAGTAAAAGAAAACCTCCTTATTTTTTTATGCTATCAATATCACACTAGAGAAAAATCTGTACAAAACTGTAAATGTGGCTGAGACAGTTCTGCTACATCACAGAATGAAATCCTAGCACACAAGCTTACATACTTTTTAAAAAGAATGTATTCACTGGCTTCTTTCTACATTTTCACCTATAATGTTGAAGCAGGGAGACAAACTGCTCATTCTAAAGATGTCCTATTACGGTTAGTCCCTATGCAAAGGTATTGTATATAGCACAGTAGGGCTATAACCTATCTTGAGCTTAACTGATAAAAAATGAAGTCAGAAGAAGGACTAGAACCCTCCTTTTCACACTCCAGAGTCTGAGTTGTTCAGAGTTATCAGCAAAGAATCAACCCCTTCATATACAGAATTTTGGTATGTTGCTTTGAGATAAGAAGCTCCTTGAAACTAACATTGCAGTGATGAACTTTAGCTAGAAGAATGCAGACTTAGCTATTGCAGGAAACCTCCTTTGCAAAAGGAAAGTGTTATATCTGCTAGCTTTGTACATGATCTACTCAGGCATTGGGTTCTAACAGTGGTTGCATGTAAATGTCATTTATTACAGGATGGTATTCCTGCCGCTGGATGACTTTTCCATTACCGTATGATAATCATTCATTAACTTCAGTTTATAAGACTCTTCCCATCTGCCTGTGTTATCTTCATTCCATATCCCTAAGGTAAACCAAGAATTTCATGACTATCCATTCATTAACATGTGTTCTAGGAAGAGGCCTTAACTGCAAAAGTTACAGTTTCGGTGCTTCCTGCTTCCTTTGCTTTAAAGAAAGCTATCGTGCTTCCTGTCCTCCTGTAGCTGGGCTTTATCTTACATCAGTTTTTTACTCTGATGGATATTTTTCTCTTGCCTACAGGCTGGAAAATAACCTTCTTACTCATTCTGTGTGACCTTGCTGCAGAACTTCATTACCAAATTACTAAATTTACTAAACAAATAACTACTAAATTACTAACTTGATTACTAAATACTCTTGGCTAGCTCCGTAAGAATGTGGAGGAAAGACCTTGAATAAACTTACTATTTATAGGCGTGACTTTTATAAACACAGTTAAAAGAAAGGCACTCACAGAAGGAATATAATTATGAATGTCGGCCATCTTCCTAAACAGCTGCCCTACTTTACACACAGAAGTACTCAAAATGTTCTCACAGATTGTGTAAAAGACCTGTTACACCAGTTGTCAAGGACTTTACTACACTGACGACAAACTATACAGCAATGTTTGCCTCAAAACTTCATATATGGGATTAGGGAAAAACTGGTACTCTCAGCAATGTACCCTCATATCTCACTGATATTTAAAGAGCTTTTTTGCGCCATATTTTCAAAAGCGCTTCAAGACACAGATAGGCATGGTATGGGATTTTCAGTAGCTGAAAACCCATCTGTCTTTGAAATCAAGAGACATGACGCTCCCACATTTTGCTGGAAACCTCACTAGATACATCCTTGCCT
>VYZW01033910.1:32443-48910 GCA_013401315.1 Balaeniceps rex
AGTACTCAGATTACTGCTAGTCTTCAGGAAACATTAAATTATGTCAGTTGGATGCCACAGCAGCCCCAACCTAAGCCTCTTTCAGGATTACTGTGCAGTTATCTCTCTTTAGGCACCTGGTGCAGGATGTGCTATGCTTGAACTACACTTACTGTTTTAGTTTCAAAAGATCAGGAGGCCAGAAAGAGGCCTGAAGAAGAGACAGGCTGATCCAAAGAAAAGAACAGAGAAATACTTGGATTTTTATGAACGTATTTCACTACAAAAACTGAATACGAGTCCTCAGGCAAGGTCAAAAATTCACTTGTTAGGTAGAGATGGCATAAATCTAGGTAAAATACTTGGCTATATAAAAGCCATTCTTCCATTCAGAACACACACATTGCTATGTAGAAAACACTTCTATGCACTTATGAATTACACCTTTGATGACCAACATTGAAAGAACAATGTTCTCCTGTATAGATCAGCTCAGCAAATAAGGCCCCTATGTGTTTGCCTTCAAGGCCCTACTGCTTTTGTACACAAATTTCTTTCAAAGGGATCCCCTTTAATTCTACTAGAGGTATTATCACAGCACATTTTATCAGACAGGTTTTCCCAATTTCACAATCAAAAAGGTAAAGAAAAGGTTCACATTAGTAAACACAGAACACTATCAACACCTCAGTGGCAGCCCTCCTGCTGAAACTTTTTGTTGCAGTGGATGTACATGAAATATTTAGAATTTGCTAGAGCTCCAGTAGGAAGGCTTTTATTCCAGCGAAAGGGAATGTAGCCAGGAGCTGCCTGCTGGCTACACACTCTGGGATGTTCTGTTTGTTGCGGGCCACAGCTCCCCTTCCCCTGTACTTCTCACAAGCTGTCACACACCAGCCCTCCCCTGAAAGTTCCTCTGGTTGATGTCTAGCAAAAATGGAACCACAATTGTCTTTCATGTGGACACTAGAGGCACTTGGATAGGTTTTTTTAAGTGCCTGGGACACATCACTCTGTGTATATCACAGGCATAGAAGCAGGGCTGTTGCAAATGAGTAGGAGACATGAGCAGGGAAAAATAAATAAATAAGAAAGTCTGATGGACTTATGTATTTTCTGTCTTGTCTCCTGTGTTGGCATTTCAGTTTAGTCTGTGACTTCTTTTTTTAAGCTGTCAGGGTAGATTTTGTGACATGTCAGGAAAAAAATCCAGTGACTTATTTTCTGTTTCCTCTGAGCCAGGTTGGAGCAGTAAGGCAGTGTTGTCATGTTCCTCCAAAGCAAGAACACAGCCAGCTATGAATAGGATGCTGAGAAAATGATGGAACATAAGTGTGCAATTACAGTCACTTGTGTAGTCAATTGGAAAGAGTATGGATCATGAACAATTTGATTATATCTTCCTAAAGCCTGCTACCTCTTTAATGCTCATTGCTGGTCAATAAAGAAGAGAACACCCCAACATGTCTATCAATATAGACATGCAAACAGGAGATTTTTTTTAACACAGTTGCCTCTGTGGTGAAAATGCATTCTTGTCACTCTATGTGTAAACTACAAAGTTATCAGATGTGCTCAGTATTTTTGGTAAAAAAACTTAAGAACATCTTTTACACTTACATGTAAGTATGGACTCATCTTGCAGAAAAATACAACAAAAAAAATGTCTCTGATTTCACACAGCAGAAGTGGCCTGGTTTGAGAAAAGGGAAAAAAGGCATAAAAGAGAAAGTGTAGGATTATTTTAATGCTTTTTTCTGAAAATCCATATGCTTTCCAAATTTTCTAATAATAAAAAAGCATTTCAATAAAACTTTCTAACATACAGACACTTGGGAAATGCAAAATTATCCTTAGCTAATTAACGCCTTTTTCTGTGTAACTCCAGTTCAAATTTGTTCATTTCCCATGCCTTTTTAAAAGAAATCTATACAAAATAGATGACTGCAGCTCCAAGTCAGAACTTTAATTGTGATTTAAGAGCTGCTATTCCTATATCTCCAAGACTACCCTGAACATACATTTCTACTCTTGGCATTTAAAAAGGTGACAACATTTTTTTCATCAATACCTGAATGAACATCAGACAGCAGCAAAGCTCATCCAGCATATAAACAAATTAGTTAATGCTAATATTAGAGCAAACCTCACATGAAAGCCACTCAAAGATTAAAAAAACAAAAAACTCCCCTCCCCCAGAAAACCATGAGTTCTTCAATTTGTTTTTTTATTTGTTTGTTTAATAGGGACCTTACAGCCTAATCAGACAGCATCCCATATGACCAATGTTTTCCTTCCCACTTTTTGTTTCTACCATCATTATACAGTACAAAATCCCATGGGCTGCTACAGCTGCTCAAATACAGTAGGACCTAAGTGCATCATAAGAGATATAATCCAGCTAGACAGCAAGGCTTTCAAGAGGTAGTGCAGGACTCTTTGTAAATAAGACCACTTTGTTCTTTAAAAAAACTTATTTTCTGCTCAGGGCAGCAGAGGGAGATCCGGTACCAGTAGGCCCACTGCGCAACTCTGCAGAGGACCTCCACAGGTTCAGGTGCCTGGGCTGTTAGAGAGGTGGGACACCCTGGTCATAGTTTCCATCACCCATTCAACAGGCCGTGAAGGAAAGTCAAGCCAGCAGCTGCCAGAAAAGTAGGTAAATTCCCAGTAGATTTTATGAGATGTAGTTTCCTACAGAATCTTGACAGGATTCCACCAGAACTTAGTCAAAACCAAGCTGCCTTATAAATATTGCAAATATTTTGAAAATTATAATTGAAGAAAACATTATTATGTTGCAATTTTTTCACCCAGCAGTGTTCTCATCCAGAAGCGGTCTCAACTACAGATTGCATGAGGCACTTGAAGAAGCAAAGATCAAAGCCACATGAAATTAAGTCTTTTCTTTTAAAAATACAAGAATTTTTTTAGCTAAATATATCAAAGTAAAATGTCAGCATTTTGATTTTTTGTACCAAAAGTCCATTTCAAGGCACAGAAATCATTACCCAACTAAGATTTCTCAAAATTACTGGGACTTCCTCGAATATTTTCTCAAGAGAAGTTTCTTGTGATTTGAACTTTAATGAGTTATGGCATGTGAAATGCTAACAATCAGACACCTGGCACATCCCTCAAACTGTGATGAGGTTAGTTGTTTAGCTAGCTGCAAAAGTTTGCTTCAGAAGCCCAGGGAAGCATCCAGATTGTTAATGAGAATTTATTTCAGACTTGGATTAAAATCCCCAAACTGACCATGGGCTGGCTCCAGCAAATGTGCAGATCCATTCTCAGAAGTAATTCCTCCAGACAGAAAGTTATTTTGGCTATGTTACATTATGTAGATCTTTGTGTTCCAACTGGCTTGGGAGAAGGGTGAAGTTTTGCCACTGCATAGATCAGCTTTTTTATTTTTTTCTCTTTCTCTACCAAATTCTTGCAAAAAGAAGAGAATTAGCAGAAGATGTTAAGGTTGCTGACAAACATTGATTTTTTGGAAGGATGGTTTCAGCTGTCTCCCCCTAAAACGTCCACGCATTTTATCCAGAGAAGTATTTCATCACAGCTGTCAGGCTTCCCCTACCTTCCCAAGTAAACAGTCAGAATGATTTGTAGAAACTAGCTGTAACTCCTCGCTCACTGATGCAATATGTGAGGAAAGGTTCTTGAAAAATAGAAGATTAAACTGATGGATCACTTGAACTGAAAATTGCAGGGTCAGATCCATCCCTCGTGTAGCTCTACTCACAGCAGATGAACTTGGCCTGCTGTTGCTCAGCATACTTATTATCGAGCTGGGAGTGTGGGCTAAGGGTTAAAGGCACAGTGCAAATACCTGCTGACAGCCCTGAGCTCAGTCAAAAAGAGGAGAGGACTCTACTGACCAGTTATTTTCAGGCAAACTTCCTAAATTAGCAGATTTGAAGAAGAACAGAATTTGGCCTGCTATGCAGGTAGAAACACAGTAGGAAACAGTATAACTCGATGTAGATATAATTCAACATAGAGAAGGACATGGGAGGAAAATAAATGTTCCGAGTAATTGATATACAAAATTGTACGTGCTGTAACTGGAGATTTGCAGAGGAAGAGTCCTGGATCTAGGCAACTGTTAACAGAACAGTGTGAAGCTGGCAAGAATAGGACAGTCCTACTCTTTTGCCTGTTCAGAACATGTCAGCTTTCCCAGCTTCTCCTCTGCTTCTGTCCTAAAAAATGTGGTCTGTTTTCTTAAGAGGAAAATAAAAATCAACTACATTATTTAAAAGGAGCTGTCCAGGTTTTGAAGTTAAAAAAAACCCAAAACACAACCAAACAAGCCGTCATCTCCCGAGAGCTATCCCTCTGTAACTTCTACAGATTTTTATTCAGTGTTCCTGCAAGCAAACCCATGGTGTGTCCCTCCCTGCACCTTCCTAATGCCCTCTCTCTCTTGGATGCAATCTACACATCTCAAAGCAAACTACCCATTTCTTCCATGATCATGCAACCCACCTTTCTGTGTCCTTATCCTCCCTGGCTGAAGTGCAGCTCATTCATCTGCCAGAGGCAGACAGTGTGGGTGCTTTGGGTCAACCCCCTGCCCTACTGAAGGACTGAGGACAATCTCCACCCCAAACTCCTGTACACTCTCCAAGGCTACAGCTGGGGATGCAAGAAGAATTAAATATGAGAGCGCCCTGGTTTAAAGAAAGGAGGAGTATTTGAACTAATGGGTCTTATCCCCATTCCCAGCTATCACCATTTCTAGAGCTGCTTGATCCACAGCAGGACGTCCCCAGTACATTTTGCCACCTAGAAAGCAAACTAGAAGCAACATGAAATATCAGTCAGGAAATGACATGGAAATGCTGTAGTTCTCTATATTCAATGTTCTATTTGAATATGATGTTCATCTTCATTACACCATTTCATATTTATAACAAAGTTGCTTGTCACTCAAATGAATCCAGCTAAGCTACATCCTTCAGTTTAATTTGGCTTTGGTTTAGGTGAATAGCAGATCTTCTGTCTGAGGTCATCTTATCTCTGACAGTGGCTGGTAAATGCAAGAAAAAAGTGAATTTCAAAATTTTTATCAAATCTCAGTGCTTCATGTAGCTTGACTTTTCTCTGAATTCAATGTCATTATTTGTATAACTGTATAACACAGTATTTCTCTCCTGATGTTTTCCCCTCTCATTAGGATACCAAATATAGTATCCTATGCCCCCCCCAGTAAGTCGGGGACATTTTGAAACTGAACTTTTTTCCCGCTTTAGCAAGGAGGGTGTCTGAGAACACACAGTCCAATGCCAAATCAGAGCAGTGAGGTAATGCCTCCTGTCCAATTTCCTTTTCTTGCCTTCTTTTTGGCCCAATTTGCTGCTAGTGCTTGCTCGGTGAACTAATAAATTGAATACTGAGTTCCACTGCTCTGCAATCAGCAAACCTTGTTAGTTTGGGTTTTAAAAACGTGAATATGACCTTTGTGCTGTGATATTTCAAAAGTCATATATCCTCAGTATAAAGGCAGACAACTGTGGCCACAGTACTAATCCACATACTGTAAAACAAATCTCACTATTCTTCAGTTTGGGCTACAGATGATTTATAAGTTTTTATGCTGGCTGAGGACCTAATTGAGCAAATCTCACTTGCATGAAATAGAAGAGGCAACTGCTGGCTCAGTAGCATTCTCCTCACATTTACCTGAAATCCCCAAGAAACACTTTGTTTGGCATTGCTTGAAAAACAAACTGGGGCATGAGAACTGAGCAAAAGTAAGGAAAAGACATTCCTCATTTTCTGTGTTCCAGTGTCAGCATAGAATCATAGAATCATAGAATATCTCAGGTTGGAAGGGACCCATAAGGATCCAACTCCCTGCTCCTCACAGGACTACCTAAAACTAAACCATATGACTAACATCATTGTCCAGACCACAGGCTTGGTGCTGTGACCACTTCCCTGGGGAGCCTCTTCCAGTGACTGGCCACCCTCACAGTGAGGAACCTTTTCTTAATGTCCAATCTGAACTTCCCCTGATGCAGCTTCATTCCATTTACTCGTGTCCTATCGCTGGTCACCAGAGAGAGGAGATCAGCAGCTCCCGCTCTGCTGCCCCCCTTAAGGAAGCTGCAGACTGCGATGGGGTCACCCTTCAGCCTTCTCTTCTCCAAGCTGAACAAACCAAGTGACCTCAGCTACTACTCATAAGTCTTACCCTCAAGGCCTTTCACCATCTTGGTTGCCCTCCTCTGGACACACTCTCATAGTTTGATGTCCTTCTTATATTGAGGTGCCCAAAACTGCACACAGGACTTGAGGTGGGGCTGCACCAGTGCAGTGTACAGTGGGACAATCATCTCCCTTGACCGGCTGGCTGTGCTGTTCTTGATGCACCCCAGGGCACACAGGGCATATCTTCCAGCTCTTTCACCAGCTTTGTTGCCCTCCTCTGCATGCATTCGAGTACCTTCATGTCCTTCTTAAATTGTGGGGCCCAGAATTGCACACAGTACTCAAGGTAAGGCCGCAACGTCGTTAAAAGCAGTGGGGGATAATCACCTGTTTTGACCAGCTGGTTACACTGTGTTTGATGTGCACCAGGATGCGGTTTGCCCCCTTGGCTGCCAGGGCACACTGCTGACTCATGTTGAGCCTGCAGTCACCCAGCACCCCCAGATCCCTTCCTGCAGGGCTGCACTCCAGCCACTCCTCTCCCAATTTATACTTGTGCTTGGCATTAATCCATCCCAGGTGCAGAATCCAGCACTTGGACTTGTTAAATTTCATGCCATTGATGATTGTTCAATGCTCTAATCTGTCTAGATCCCTCTTCAAGACCTCTTGTTCCTCAAGAGAATCAACAGCACCTCCCAGTTTGGGGTCATCAGCAAGCTTGCTAATGGTGCATTCAGCTCCTGCATCCAGATCATTGATAAAAATATTGAACAGAACTGGCCATAGGATTGAGCCCTGAGGAGCCCCACCGGTGACCAGCCGCCAGCCACATGTTACCCTATTCACTACAACCCTTTGAGCTCTGCTTTTCAGCCAGCGCACCGTGTACCTGCTCATCTCACAGTTGGACAACAAGTCCAGAAGGATGCTGTGAGGGACAGCATCAAAAAGCCTTACTAAAATCCAACTGCAACCACCCCCTTCCTTTCATCCATGAGGCAGGAGACCTTATTGTAGAAGGATATCAGAATAGTTGAACAGGACTTTCCCGCTGTGAACCTGTGTTGACTGTGCCTGGTGATTGCATTGCTCTTTAAATGCCTTTCAGTAGCACCCAGTATGATCTTCTCCACAATTTTTCCAGGAACTGAAGTTAAACTAACAGGTCTGTAGTCACCCAATGATATTGTGGACTTGTCTAGATGCGTGCTGGACATTCTGTCCAGAAGAATACTGTGAGAGACAGTATCAAAACCTTTGCTAAAATCCCCAAAAACTACATCTACTGGCTTCCCTTGGTCAACTAGATGGGTGACCTTGTCATAAAAGGAAATTAACTTAGTTAAACAGGTCTTTCCCCTCGTGAACCCATGCTGGTTATGGCCAATGTCTGCATTGCCTCTCAAGTGTTTTTTAATAACTCCCAGAATAACCTTCTCAATAATTTTACCAGACACTGAAGTGAGACTGACAGGCCTGTAATTACAAGGGTCTTTCTTCTTGCCCTTCTTGAAAATTGGGAC
Organism: Balaeniceps rex; assembly: GCA_013401315.1. NCBI lineage: Eukaryota > Metazoa > Chordata > Aves > Pelecaniformes > Balaenicipitidae > Balaeniceps > Balaeniceps rex. The sequence goes on from VYZW01033910.1 coordinate 40,114, forward strand.
ATTTGCCAGCTTCCAGTCAACTGGGACCTCTCCAGACTCCCAAGACCATTGAAAAATTAGAGAGAGAGGTCCTGCAATGACATCAGCCAGCTGATGAATTCCATCGGACCCCATAGACTTATGTGCACTCAGCTGGAGCAACAAGTCTTGAACAAGTTCAGGGTCGGCTGGGAGTTTATCATCCCCCAGTCACAGTCCTCCAACACAGGGCTCTGCGGGTCCCAGGGCCCATCATCGGTGTTGAAGACAGAGGCCAAGAAGGCATTAAACATCTCTGCTTTGTCTATAAACCTATTTGTGAAGTGACTGACCTCATCAAGTAATGGACCAATGTTATCTCTGATCCTCCTTTTGCTGTTAACAAATTTAAAAATGTCTTTTTTGTTGTACTTCACAGTGCTGGCCAGCAGTGACAATCCCAGCTGAAATTGTACCTTACAGAAGCCAACTGAACTTGTGTAGTGTCTTGAGGGGACAAGACTGCTTCTGTGAAGGGTGGGGAATCTCATGACTGCTGCAGGAGCAGTGCTGCAAAGGCGAGAGGAACAGCCCAGAGTGGCGATCTTCCACAGTCTCTTGAGTGGTGGTCCCCAGATTCATTCTGACCATCTTCACAACTACAAATTACACATTTAAAATTCTCTGAAGTCTCTGGAACACCCAGGTATTTCCACAGAAAAAAAATTAGTTCCCATGATTTTATGATTCTCAAGCAGCCATATGTCATGAATAACACAGAAATGCTACATTTACTTATATTCAGGATCAGTGTATCCTGATCAAAAATGATTGCTCCTTAAATGGAGCTTAAGAAGTTTTCTCTAAAATTAACCGCCTTCAGTGTCCCACAACAAATTTCGTAGTGCTGCAATTTATGATACAATTCCGACGGCTTAAATCTGATAAGAAAAAAGAAGGAAAAAAGCACCAGTGTGAGTTATATAACTGTTTCTTTTCCAGAAGTTGAAATATTCATTGCACTCATAACTAAATGACAAACAAAAATGCATGAAATAGTGAAAAATTATGAGAAAAAATAAAAACATGAAGAAATAAATTTATTTTTAACTTTAACCTTCTCTGTATTTTGTAGACTATTTTGCAAATTAGTATAAGGCATTCATCACTGAAATGAAAGCTTTACATGTAATGAATACCATTACATAGATAAAAATAATTTAATACATTAAGGCTGCAATAATGAAGGGGAAGGTTTCACACAAGATTGCAGATTTACCTAAAGTAACTCCATTACTTTTACCTATAATTACTATTAAATTGACTTTTAGCCACAGCATAATTGATATCCACAAAAAAGGGCATTTTTCCATTAACCCACTTTAGAAATAATTTGTACTTATCTCTCAGATACATTTGTGTTTATATTGCATAATTGCCAAAATGTTCTTAATTTCATCCTCAACTTCACATGGCAACTTAAATAAGAAAATTTATATGTAAGAATGATCTGTTTGGTTTTAAGTTGGACTGGGCAAAAATAGGTGACATTTTTATTTTAAAAAAAATATGCTACTTCAGTACCAACCATCCTCCCTGAAATTGGCCTGGGATGCCACTCACAAACAAATCAACAGGATTCTTATGAAATCTAGGATTTGTACAATTGTTATTCCTTTTGCACAGGTGGTACACTGAATCAGATTACAGAGAGCATCAGAGCGCTGCCCAGCCATCGCATTCTACCTTCATCAGCTGTGATGGTACTGATTCTAACAGCCACCAGGTTTCTCCATCTGCAGCTGCTCCACAAATGATATTCTGCTTGCTTGGGGTCCACTGTGTACCTTGCAGACTTAATTGTCCCTTCTTCACCTTCGCCTGGCCCCAACCTGAGCCACTGCCAGTCTCTATCTTCAGAAATACTTTCAGAAGTCCTGCATGAATATGGACAGGATTTGTAAAAGTACTGCAGTCTTTGCATACCAGTTTCATTTGCAGTCTGCCACAGCTCTAGGGTTTTCTGCCAGCTAAAGTTTTGCCTGCTCTGCTGCAGCTAGCATAACAGCAGTTTAAAAGCATAAGGTTGGGAAATTTCCTATCATGTACACTGGCTAATTGGACAGAAGTATGATTGTGTGCCTTCTCCTGATTGAGATATATTTGCTTTGCCAGGTCTTACCCTGTGAAGATGACTTATTAATTCTTGTGATACCATGGCTTAGATCTCAAAATGTTGGGTGAGCAAATGTTGTGGACACTAGGGAGAACATGGCATACTCATTCTCCTCCTGGAATTTTTTTTGGCCAAACAGAAGGACTTTGAATAAAACTTTTTTAGTGAAAAAAAAGGCAAACTAAAAATGACATAGAAGAATGTGACTGAGTAACAGCAAAAATTTTGTTTTGAATCTTGTAAAAACAGGGACTCAAAATCTCAATCAGGAAAAAAATGTTTTTAAAAAGAGATCTAAATGAAATCCTCAATATCTTCTCCTGAAATAATATGAAATTCCAGGAAATAAAGTTCCCATTGTTTGCTTCATTTTTCAGAAGTTACGGGCCTAACATAACAACATAAGGGTGAGATACAGGAAAGTGCAGCGTGATATCTGATGGAACAGTACCTAGCTGCAGGGAAAGCTCTCCTGACTTTGAAAATGAGGAATTGATACAGCAAAAGAAGGTCAAGGAGAATGGAATAAGCAGAGGAATATGTCTTGAGTTCTGTGCTGTATAGGGTTTTTTTGTTATAAGTGAGCAGAGAGAAAACAAAAGGAAATTAAGTCACAGAGTCTCCAGGATGATTGTGATTATCTTGCTTTTCTAACAGGGATTTCTTCAAGAAGATGAAACTTCAAGTCTAAGTGGCATTCTGAATAAATATTACTCATGAGGACACACAAATATAGCAGGAAGGAAAAGCAAATATCTGCAGCTTCTTGTCTGGAAGCACCTGAAATAGTGACAGCCCTGTCAGAGACATCATATGCACTTATTTTCTAGGATAAGGCAGCAAATGATTAAGAAGATGCTTGAAAGGAAGACAACCTCACGTAGTTCTCTCTGTGCTACATTAGAAAATAATCACTTAATTGCTCAATTTATTGCCAAGAGCCTGCAGCCATTCTCTGTCCTGAATAATACATGGATTTTTCAGGTTTTCATATCTCTGCATCTAGTCCCTGTTTTAAGCACCCATCGCCTCTGTGGTTGATCACTGTGTCAAAAACACCACTGAGCTGCTTTGCCTCCAATCCCTCATGCATGTGTGATGGGTGCAGACCTTAGTTTAATACAGGAAATGGCCCTGACACAGAACACAAAGATCAGCAAGTGACTACAGAAAGCAGTCAACAACTTCTTCTTTTCCACAAATCTTAACTCTTTTCCAAAGATGTTGAAAATAGGGGAAAAAAGGTTGCCCTGCTCACCAAGTTTTCTATCACCAAAATATACATTCTCATGCAGAACTCATGCTGGAAAAAATGCTGACCTTAAAATAAAATCAAATTAATGCATTGAATGTACCACAAATGGTACAACAGATTTTCCCTCTCTTCTTCATCAAACACTCTTACTCATATGCAGGCAGTCTCACCCAGATTTCACAGTCAGTTTTGGATCAGACACATAGCTATTACGTGGAATTCCTCAGCATGCGAACCTTCAAGCTCTACAATACACAAAGCTGTACTNCAATTGACTAGATTTAGACCACCATTTATTCATGCACAGTTCTTTATGCCACAGAAAGAACCTGTCTTTTCAAATACTCACAAAACTAGGCCACCATTCGCTTCTACTGTTACACAGGTAAATTCAAAATACCAAGGTGGAAGATAGAGTCACCGTACTATGACACCAGACAGTATTTAAATCTTAAAGAAAGGTAACCAGACATTGAACACATGTATGTCCCTTAGGCATGGAGCTCTCATTTTCCAGAACACTGTGACCTGTCGGCTAATACTAGTGGTACGTAACCCACTGCCTCATAATTTGTCCAACATACCTCCAGAATCCCAGAGTTTAATTCAAAACTCTGCTTGATGAGTGAGAAAGATGGACAGCCAGTCTTCATCACAAAGCTCTGGCTCATGGAAGCAGCTGCCTATCAGCATCCCTGGGACCGCTCACTTAAGAAGGTGTGCATAGGGCCTGTGTGTCCAAATTGCAGTGTCTAAAATACAGAAGTCTGCATCTGAACCAGTTGTCAAGACTTCTTTTGTAGCCAGCAAAAAGTAAATGGCTCTATTAAGGTATACTTCATCCTACAACGATGTCCACGGTACATCAGATTACTCTTGAAGATGTTTTTCTACATCAACTGTAAAGTGAGTTGAGGCAGTAACTAAAAGCATGAGAATAGCTTTCCTTCGTAGATCAATGTCTATCTATAACAGTGAACAGTAATGGAATTAACTGTAGAGAACAGCCCAGGAAAAGTGTCAGCTGTTAGCAAAGGTCTATTTTTATGATAGGATGAAGTATGATTGTAAGGACACACACTAGACCTGGCAGTCTGGACAGGCCTTCATCTAATCCTAGTGCCTTCATCTTCTAGTGACAGCACATGTGCCCACATCTTTTGATAGATTCATTTCACAGGGACTAATGAAATAACAAGGCCCAACAAGTTGTCTTTTGTCCAGTATTCCATGTTGTTCATACTTAATATACCATATTGAGCTTTGTTGTTTATTGTCTGGTATACAGAACAGCCCAGAGAGTTAGAAAATTGTATCTTATCTTCTAAACAAAAAAAAATTTAGCAACCTCAAATACACAAGAAAATGCTTTGGCCAAACCTGCATATTCTGAGGCCAGGCTGAGTTAAATAAACAGTTAATGAAATACGCCGTCCTAGAAAGACACAGGCTTTGTATCACATACAACATGGGATCATGAACAACCACATTAAATGATACTATATGGCATAAAACATACAAAAGACATTTGCATGAAAATGTAACACATTCCAACCCCAGGTGGCATTGCATTTCCAATCTGTTGTCTTACCTAATAGGCAAAAAACATAGTTTGTTTAAAGCTTCATTTACAAAGTTAATAATAATTAGAATTTGTTACTCAAAGTCAAAAAAAGGACCGATGTGCATAAAATTAAAGACCAACCTTGAGAAAGCAAATACCATGTTTTATTAACTTCACCTAATTAACAGGGTATAATTAAAAACTGAGTTGAAATAATCTCTCTATATTAAATGGAAAGATTTTACAGATTAAAAGAAAGAACAAATTCTTCTGATCTGAAGATTATGAACAGAACTGCTCTTGAATTTTTAGTTGTCATTAGCTTTACTCCATTTCCTCATTGCATAGCACAGGAAGCACTAGTTGTCTGTGTTGTTTTTTCAAACAGTGTCAGATGGACTTAGATGATAACTGTCTGAAAAACGCGAACCAGGTAGCACCAGAAACTGTTACAACTGCAGAAAAAACAGTATCACATGATCTCCTCTACTGAAACAGCTGAGGCAGAGTAGGGTAGGAGGAAGCAGTACCAGGAAGAAAATGCTTTATTAAACTCTGCACTATAGACAATACAAAACGTTTTTGAGGGAAGTCTAGGAACTACCTTCTCTCAATTGCTGGAAGACGTGCATAAAATCTTTTGGTTCATGGGGGAGGGGAAGAAGAGAAGGCTNACACCTGAGAGGTTTGCATGGATAAAGTAAAAAGATACATTAAAAAGTTCCCACTTCTGTCACTCTGTTACCCACTGATGACTAATTGCTTTGAAACTAATCTCTTTTTTTTTTTTTTTAATTTGGAAACACTAAAGGGACAAAAGATTCTCAGTGTTAGTTATGAGAACACGATTAGGCCCTAACAATATTCATTTTGAGTTTATTCATGCTGACTTCATATAACCTGAGCATAAATTGTGTTAGTCTTAGAAGAGAGCTCTTTATAAGATAAAATAGTTTTATTCTGTGTTGCCAAATTCAGTTTTTAGAAAATGGTGTTTACTCACAGGTTCCCAAGTTGTTTCCATGAAATGCTACCCCCAGACAAGAAATTGGTTTGCAAGCTTTTACTGAGCTGTTTGATATGAAATTCAGTGAAACTAACGCATTTGAAAAATCTGCAACAAAAAATCTGCACTTTTTCTTAAAGGTGATATTAAAGGAAAACCTAATCTAACTAAATATGGGCTTGTAATGCAAAGAAAGAGTGTGAAGTGCTGCTATTCTTTTTAAAATTAAAAAAAAAATCCTTCTGTATCTCTGCTTATTCCAGCCTAGTTTAATAGGTGCTTTCTTTCTGAAATACCCAAACAGCTTGACTGTCTGGCTTTTTATATTCTCTTAGCAGTGACCGCCATTTATCTAAAACACCAGGACACCTTGCTGGACACTGCAGAGTACGAACACCTCTGGTCTCACAGGCATCCCAAGGGCTTTGTGGGACAAGAAACAAGGTCCATCAGTGCCCTTTTGAAGGACAGTAACCAGAAGAAAGCTCATATCTCAGGAACTCACTGAGCTGCCATCAGTAACGCCTAATCACTCTGCAGTCTCTTAGCTGTCAAACTATCCTTATATGGCCAAGAACTGCTGTAATGTCTCTATTGACCCCTCCAGAGGTAATTAATCATGATGCAAAAAGGCTAATGGGCCTACACAGGCAACTCTGAGATTTGGCTTTGCAAGTTCATCTGCTGCCCACATGCAAGCTAAGGAATAAACAAGAATAACTTCCCAACACTTGAAAAATGTTGAGAGAGAGAGGTGACTGCACAAGGCAGAGGGAGCATAGCTCTAAAAAATGGAAGATTTTTCAGCCACACATTATGCTGTTTGACTCCAGCCCAGCTTACTGCTAGTGCTGCAGAGACCATCTGTAGGTCAGGAAGCTGGGATACCCTCCACCATTTGCAAGATGCAGATAATTAATAGAAATAGCTGACATCTACATTTACTAGAATTCCTTTCTCACATGCATTGCAACTACAATTCAACTCTATTAACTAAAGAACTCAAGACTTGAGAGGTCACAGTAATACAGAGCTTAGAAGGGAGTAAAAATTGCTCAAAGTGTAGTATCATTTGTAAACTTTTGGCATGTGCTTTAGCATAAGATCTCTGCGCCTGAAGAAATAGTATTGGATTATAACTATCTTTGAGAACTTCAGAACTGTATTTGAAGGCAAATTTAAAGGGAGGTCAATTAGCAGTCATCAGGTTTTAATTGTAGGAAAAAAGCCTTCAGCGAAGTTAAACTTAATCAAAACTAAAACTTGTGATAATTAAACTTTTAGAGTTCTTAGAGATATTTTGCTTCTGACTGTAACTGAAGACCTAGACTCTTCATTCACATAATCATGTGTGAGATGAATATTTCAGACAACAGGGTAGATCCTTCTATTAAAAAAAACAATCTACAGAAAGCAGCAAGGGTCAGATATGCAATTTGATTGAATATGAACCTGTTACCAGAGAAGTGTAAAAGAAGACAAGTATGTCAGGCTGAAGGTTGCACAGCGGAAGTCATCTTCCATCCTCAGGCTGCTGATCCCACAGCCAGGCTTCTGGCATCTTGGCAACAGCTCATGAAGTGGCTCTGTGCAAGAAAACTATTATGGTCCCCTCCCCTCTACAGGGGATATTCAGGCCATGCCAGGCCCTTCAAGCACCCAAGGTTTCACCTGCGCCTCAAACAGGAGGAGGAAGCTCTTTTAATAACTCTTCTTCTTCCATTCTGACAAGCTGCAATTAAAAAGTCCTTTGGAACTACACCACTCAAAAGGATCCTTATCCTTCCTGGCTTTACCAGTAACCTCTTTTAGGATCCTACTTGTTATTAACACTGCTTGATTGACAGTTTTGGATTAAATCCTTGGGGAGAGGATGGGAAAATAATCATCCTCTCATGGACAACTGTAGCTTCCCAGCTCCCTCTCTAACTGGGGAAAAAGCAGAAATGGGAGTTCATATAAAGAAAACAGCAGGAACAGGTGAGAGATTGCAGGAGAAAAGAAGACATGTTCTTAGGACAGTTGTATACTTTCCAGAAGATGTATCACTAGCACAGCTACTGAAGACTATAAGCTAAATAAAATTCATTGGATTTTATGCCATCCAGTTTTTTTTTACTCTTCTCTCAGCACCATTCTATCTTTTTCTTTACTACCACAAGGTAAGGGCGCACATTGACAATTATAGCTGCTCCACCAACAGGCAGTAATTTACGTGTAGGTCAAAGTCTTATGTTCCAAATAAATTGACTTATTCTTTTCTTTATACAGATCATACAGATACATCACAGATGCTGACCTGTACTGTATCAACAAACAAACCACTTTTGATTAGTACTTACCTCTCCACCATTTCATATCATTGCAGAAAGTAGTCTATGCAAAGCCTGAAATATCTAACTCTAATAGGCTTTCTCCCCGTAAGTTTTAATTCTGGTTTGTTTTTTTTTTTAATCTCCCCTGCTTTGGTGCTGGTAAGGTTCAGCTTGACATACAGCCAAGTGGAAGTCCCAAAAAAGAAAAAATGCATGTCACATCAGTGTTCTTCAATGTTTACCATCACATAACACAAAACAGAGGATATTCCTGATCCCTACAAATAGCTGGGGATTTCACAAAAGGTTTTAACTCCCACTGATTTTGAAAAGATAAATATTTAGTCTCAAGAAATGGATACCTTAAAATGCTCACAAGCATCATTCCACTAGTTTGTGACATTCATACTAGCAATAACAATAATGACAATATACCCATCTCCCTTTCCACCTTTTTGATGAGTTATCACCACAGGTAAAAACACAGAACATAGAATCATAGAATCATAGAATGCTTTGGGTT
>VYZW01033911.1:5504-37924 GCA_013401315.1 Balaeniceps rex
ATGTGCATGTGGATTTATTGCCCTCAGAATAATGTGAACAACTTCACCATCACTGATTTGTAAAACGTTAATTATTCTGCTATAAAGACATATATCAAAATAAAACAAGATGGCACTTTAAAAGCCAGTAGGCTTGAGGAAGAGACTTTACCAAATATACTGTCTTGATTTTAAGCATGAATGAAATTCTTTATTTGTCATTTGAAAGGTTTGGGTTTTTCCTATTTAATTTCTCTGGTATTTTTGTAAATGACACTGGATTAGGCTACTAAAGCATAAAGGATTTTTCATTTCCGAGAACTAGATTTTATTTGGTTTTTTAAATGCCACAGTAAGAAGTTAAATGTGACTTCCTTGCTTTGGGAAGAAGTTCAAGTTATACAGTGCAATTGATCCCTGAGGAATGACTTAAGAGTGTATCTCTCTTAAGAGAGTAACTCTGCACATAGCCAAATCAAATGGAATAATAAAATGGCATTGCTTTATAGACAGAATAAATATATTGAGAAAATAAGTGGATGTTATGTACACACGGTTATACTTAAGTTTAGTGTAGACGATATATGCTCAGCACAATTACATCTCTAGCAAGGTCTGCTTTTCATCATCAAATACTATTTAATTTCATACAAAGAGTCTTATTAATGCACAATATAACAATGTTAAATTATATGGGCCCATAATGGATTACATAAAATATGAACACTGTGTTGTTCATCAAAACCTTTCTCCTTATACTTCACACTTATCAACATTATTTAATTAAAACTATTTGTTTGAAAGAATAAATCTAATCTAGCCTTATCTTTAGAGAGACTTCAATATAGGTCCTGATTCTGCAAGGATCCCTCTACCCTTTAACACTGCATTTTAAGGTCTTAGTTTTTTAAGATTTTCACATTTGTAATTCAGCAAACACAAACATTTGCAGGTATGAAGACCAGAACAGAAATAATAGCTCATACACTAAGTGGCTTCCTCCATCTTGTGCGTTAACAAATTTGTTTAAGTAATTTTGTAATGTTGACAAACCTATAATGCAATATATAGAAAGTGCTGGGAAACTGGGGTAGGAGGCTCACGTATGTGCGTATAGTTTGCTTGTTTAGTAGCAATAATATAATGATAAAATTAAAATAACAGTTGACAGGGGAATTCTCACATCACCAACCTCAGTAAAATCCTGGAGGAAAAGTCAATCTGATAGAATATTACCAATTATTTATTGGTTGCTGTTATTACAATGTTGTGGAATCCTCAGATATGTTTGCAGGGTACCTGATCCAGAGGCCACAAAGTTCTCTAGCTTTTCCACGAACTTCAAAGAGTTTTCACCTCTCTGCCTTACTTTTATAGCACTAGGGCTACTGTGAATCCATGAATAGGTTGTAAACTACTCCTCAACTCCATCCTAGTCCAAGTAGGATTTACCTAATATCCTCTAACAGGAAATATTTCAGCTCCAAAATTAACTCAGTTCTGTTGCAGCTCATTAGAAATGTTATCCTTTTTCACAAAATGCTCAATTCTATAAAATCCAACTACATTTCTCTTTAAAAAAAGGAAAAAAGATAAGCATCTCTGTTGTATTCATCTCAGGCAAATTAGTTTCTTCAAAAACACATGAGTATATTGGGAGAAACACTTGGAAATGATTGCTGAAGAGGAAGGTTGCATGGGGTACATCTTCTAAGACATTGAAGAATGGAAGCAAATGGGAGTGAAAGAACAAAGTAATGATTAAGGAAGATTTTTTTTTTTTTNCAGCTTGGCCTCCCAGGTTCGAGCAATCTTTCACTGTCAACATATGCCATGAGATTGATTCAATTAAGATTAGCGGCACTAAAGGAAAAAGGTGGCATGGTTTACTTTTGATCAGTATTGTCTTTCCTCCCATCTCACAGTGGCTGTGACCCCTACAACCAAGACAGTTTAAATGTATTAGATGATGAAAGTAAATCATTTGTCCAGTATGTATAAGCACAAGAGGAAACAAGCTTAATCACCACTTATATTTTAGATGCTTTTATATCTTTGTGAGGAGTCTCCTTTCCATTTCACATATTGAATTTAATTTACTTATGATTAACTCTTACTCGAATCTAAAATAGTGGCAATGGTACAGTGCTGGAAAAAAGGGGCAGGGTGCTGAATACAGTTTACTGCATGAAGTAGTGTAATTCCCAATATAATTACCTTTGAAGGTGGATTAGTTTCTATCCCTCCTGCATCTGAAGTGCTTTAAGAGTCTATAAAGGACACTTAGTTCCCATATCACCCATTAGCAGGTAGATTACATTTGAAAATTAGCTAGATATTCAGGGTGTTTGTCTCCCTGCTGTCACTAGCACGGCCTACATTTTCTGCTGGTACAAATGGGATAAACTGTCTTGAAAACAATGGAACCAGGCATACTTACAGTAGGTAAGAATTTGACTGGAAGGCTGGGGTTTTTTTCCTCACACCAGAATGAAGAAAGAAGCTAATTCTTATATTATCCATTCTAGAGAAAAATGTTATGGCATTTTTTCTATTTTTCACAGTCTCCTAGGACACAGAAAGATTAAATCACTTAAATCAGACAGGTATCCTAGGCTTCATGGTAACACAGATAATAATAGGTAAAGGAACACCATTTGCTAGTGTAGTTACTTTTTTGTCATTGTATAAAAAGGCTTTATTCAGCTCAACAGAATATACAATAAATTCAGTACACAGTGTACATATGTACGGTGCCTTTACATTTCTAGAGCTACCTCTAAATTAAAGGTTAACTAATACATTTATTTTAATTAAAAACAAACAGAAAGAACAAAATCTCATCTCTAAGTATCATAACACAAAATCTCTGCAGATGAATATTAACAACAGTAGCTTTTAGGAACATTGTCTTGGCCAGCAAAGGCCTGATTCTGATGCAGCAGGGAAGTTTCTGCTGACTTATGCTAAGATTTCAATCATGGCACAAAGGTTTACTTAGTAAAAGGTACTTATTTGCACTCCCAGTGTTTTATAGCAACATACATAAATCACATTTTTCTTTCCTGAGATACCTGGGGCAGGATCCTTGTCTGGATCCATGCCAAATAATACTGGTCGAGGGCTGATGGGTAAAGGACATAACATAACCTTTTATCTTTGCCCCAAATTCATATTCCAAACCAGTCTCAGCAGTGAGTGTAATGAAATCAGAAGTCTCAGTTCGGTCCCTAGTGGCATTAGTTCACATTATAAAATCATTACACATCATTTGACAATGTTGTGCACTGTTAGCATAGAGAAGAACTTGTTCTGTGTCTCTGGGGGGGGCGGTCCCCACAGAAAAGATCAGGTTTGTGTGTGATGAGGAGGTGTGGTGAGGAGTGCAGCTGGCTGGTTGGTAATGAGCACTTTGATGTTTAGCAGTTTTAGTCCCTTAACACTCATCAAGACCAATATTTGTCAGAACACAAAGAGGGAAAAAAGTCAAATTGTTGTTTTCTAAAAGGGCAACTGAGTAACATTTACCTAGTACAAGTTTAAAGGGAAATTCAGATGCGGGAAAATACATGAAATCTATTAAAACACCTTTGTCTATTGCTATGCAAAACATCTTTGACTATTGCTATGCTGGAACTTCAATGTAAAAACATGGATGTTTTCCTATTTCTTTTCTTTTTTTTCCCTTTTAAAGGCAGATTTACAGCATAACATCTGATCTCATACACTTGTCACCGTGATACTCTCCAAAGGCCCTGAAAGACATTGGATCCTTCCAAGTCAAGCAAAAGAGCGAATGTTAGCAGACTTGGTGTCTAACTACACGTCTGGGGGTATAGGAAAACACAGACAGAACGTGCCCCAGTCCACAATCTCCCCGGTTGACAGTGGGCTGTTTGAGGTCCAGTTGCACAGCTTGCAACAGCGTGTCTTTAATTACTAGGAAAGAATACTATCTTAAATTGTAGGTAAAGAAGTAAGTCTCTTTGCAGGCCACAGAGCATGTTCTTTCTTAAGTGAGATGAGCTGCAATGGTAATTGGAATATAAAGAAGCATGGACAAATCACTAAGCAGTTAGTTAGCTCTGCAGTTTTAGTTAAAAGCTATGTTGGCTTTTCAGTCGTGGAAAAATCACCATTCCCAAGAGCATGGCTGGAATTATCTGGACAGCTATTAGAAAACCCAGTCCCCAGGGGTCATCTAGAGCGTCATGACTGCAAAAACTAAGGATCGGAAAGTCAGGTAAAGCTGGGTGGAAGCTGTTGATTAGCTATAGCATGAGTACTTTCTCATGTGTTGGTCCCATGATGACTTAACTCATCCAAGTCAGGACCAGACAGTTGTCTTGTCTAAGCCACGTGTTCCTGTTCTGTGCCTCCCTGCTTCTCTCCAGTGGGATGAAATGGCTCAGGAGGGGGTCAGACAGGAGACAGGGTCAGACAGGAGTCAGGCCCAGGACCATGCTGGGGAAAGAGGAGAGGAGAGAGGAGAACAGCAGCCCTACTTGGACAGGTCTAACCACAGCAGAACCACTGCCTTACTAAGCTATGTATTGTACAATCTTGGCTCTGGCCTACCATAAGCATTACAGCAATTTAAGTGATTTACAGTAGACTGCAAGGCCTATTGTCACGTTCGTTGACAGGATAGAGGACTTTGGGTTGGAAAGCATAAGTCTGGATCTCAATGGTAGCCATCAGCCTAGGGCCCACAAAAGCCATGGCTCAGGCCTTGAACACCGTTAGCTTCTGGATTTGGAGGCATTTTCATTAAGCAAGTTGCACTTCCTTCTATGTCATCCAATTCTCAAGTTCTCATTTTATTTTGGTTTTTGCCTCATTTTCATTATTTTCTCTGAAACTAAAATGTCACGATTCACTTTTATTTTTAAGACTGATGTTCTGATACAGTCTCAGTACTCAAAGAGCCTGGGTTTTAAATAGAGCACCACTTACACCGATACAATAAAATCAGGAGACCTGATGATACTAGACATGCTTTAGGTAACTATAAGCAGGTTTATCCACTGTTCACTTCAGTGTAAATATTTTCAAAAGAAAATTAGGGAACCATATTAAAGAAATGATTGTTCCAAATTGTTCCAAGCCTTTAAACGTTTAAATTGCTTCTCTGGCAGCTGTAGTCTGGGGAGGAACGGGTCCTGGAGATATCTGGCTTCATTCACCATTCACTCTTAAATGGTGTAACAGTTTTATGGCCTTTCCCTAATGATCACCCATTGTGTAGTGGATTGCCAATCAAGGATCACTTAATGACAGAACAGAATAATTTAACCCCTATTCAAATGACAATGTCCAGAATTTCCCACATAAATGTCTTGACACAACAGAGTCGTACAGAAAGTTTTTCAGCTGAATGAGGTAAATAACATTAACAAGCTATTATCCCATAGCTCTTCCTCGCCAGTTACAAAAGACTGACCTTTGAACTTTTTCTTTGACTGATCACAACCATTATAACATTTGTGTTAGTCATTTAAAACTGCAGGTGTAGCCACTTACAATACCTAATAAAATGTGTAGGCTTCAAGAGAGGAGAAACGCGGGCTCACAGGAACAAAACCATAAGAATTAGCAAGGGCATTTCAAAAGGATTAATGTCCCGTAATTCTCCCGCAGCAATGACAGGCCTGACAAAGTACGTCTCTTTGCTTCCCATGTCCCACTGAGGACAACTTCTGTCAACTTCTGGAGCCATCACCGGAGCCACCGGGCACCTCTGGCCAGCAGCTGGCTGGGAGCGCTCCCCCACCTGTAACGCTGAGCTCCTCCACCTTTCTCCCTGGGTTGTCACCTGTGATTTTAGTGTCTGGGATACTGACTCTCACCAACCATCTGGTTCTAAGGTTACTTTGAAAAACGTCACTTGAGTTGCTCAATCGCCCACATGGTCTTAAAAAAACAAATTAACATTACACTGCTGTATGTAAGTACCACCAAGAAATAAGTGCACTTATGTAGTGTCCTCATCCAGTCAGGGGAAGTTAACAGTATCACTTCATTTAGATGACAGATCATAAGCTTATGAAAAAGATGAAACAAAGTGGTCGAGCATGATGGCAAGAGACAGGAACTGACGGGCAGGAGGTCTGTAAGTACCTGCTATTTCAGTGGAACTCCTTGGAACAAACTTAGGAAGAGAAAGGAAGTATTTTCAAATCAGATATGACTCCTAGGGATCTGCAATAGGCCAATGAGCATTTTAGGAGCCACACAGAAACTAAAATTAGTGAATGCGTTGTTTTCTTTAAACCACAGCCTGGGGTTTATTGAGCTGACACAGTGTACAAGCCAACTGCTCTGCACCTCGTTCCATGTCTTTGAAAGTGAATGGAAAGACAACTTGCATAGCATCAATAATACATGCTACGCAGTTCCAGGACAGCAAGGTAAGCACCTTACAGTTTCTCTGTGATCTTTACACTTTTTTTTTTAGCTGAAATCAATTAAAGGTAAGTGCAAAAATAAGTAAGATGTTATTACTTTTTATTTGAAACTTTTGAATAGAATCACTTCTGTCATTTTATGACTCTTGTGTTTACTTCCTAAACACATTCAAATTATTTGATTTCACTGTTTTTCATGGAAGGTGAATTTAAAAAGCAAATCAGTACAACACAACCACTTATTGGAACCAGATTTTAAATTTGCACAGTACTTACAAGAGTCGCCTTACAAGAACAGGCACAGTATCTTTTGATTTATTTGGACAGTCTGAAATAAGCCACCTAGATTCCAGATCAAAGTTTCAAAATTATGATCAATTCAGTGAGAAAAACATGCACAATGTATTTGTCTAGTAATAAATTTAAAGAAATTTGAACATGGTTGTAGATATAATGCAATTACCAAAAGAAGGTAAGTTGATCAAATAAATTGTTCACTTTGAATCATTCATGCAGCTCTATTTTAAATAATTGAAATAATGACTTTATTACTGCTTCGAGTTGAAAATAACATCCAATAACATAATAACATTTTAGATAATTAGTATGTAACACAAGCTAATCTAATGTAAGAAAAAAATCATAAAATTGATAAAGAAAAAATTATTATGAATGGCCACTGAACATCACCAACCTCAAGGGGAATTTGGGAATTCTAAACCTATAGTGTTTTATAAAAATTTTTTTTGCCATCTTTTCTAATGATGCCTCACAAAAGCAGACTGTACCCTGGCCCCATCAGAAAGGGCACACAGATCTGCTCTCTTCAGTAGCTACTATAGTCACATGTACATAAGTATTATGAAAAAAACAAGGCTTCATATCTAATAATCAACCAGAGAAGTCCTAAATACCTGGCCATGGAAACCCAAGCCAGAACGGGAGATGGAGTTCCTGTCTTGGTACATAAATGCTCAGTAACTCAAACCATCTCTCTGCAATGTCAGAAGGGATGGCCAGGGATCCAAATGGGGATCAGCAGACCTGCCCTTTTTAGTCGCTACTTTAAATAAAGGACTAGTCAGGAGTGTCCAAAAGTCTATGAATCCTCAGCAGGTTATCTGAATGAGATGGTCTCTGTAATGAAAAAAGACGCAAATCCACCTTCATGATAAACACATTTCTGGCAAGTTCAGTAGAGATGATAAAGGAAGAAAGGAAGATACATTTTTTTCTGAGAAGAAACTGTATGCATGTTCCCAGGCAGGCATGTCACTGCCTCCATGCTTCCTCTGCAAGGAGAAAATGTTGCAGCATTAGAGCTACCAGGGCAGCTGGGCCAGACACAGTTCCCACATAGAACCTCCCAGCTGCAATCCAGTTAGTAAATCTGGACCTTACTAACATACCACACACGTTGATGAAGAGAAGAGGGGAAAAAGGCTACAATGCAACTGCTGTGTTTACTGATTCAAGACCAGGCAATTCCCACAGCTTCTGGTGTAAATGTATCGATCTCCAGTAAGGAATGGAATCCCACTGCCATTGTTTTCTTCCCATTTTTCATTAGCTTTCCTGTGTTTAACATAAAACACACCCAGACAATGTACCAGAAAACATTACATACCTCACAGAATATTCGGATACTTCAAATCATTGCCTACAGTCTCCCTGACATGACTAGCGAAGAGCTGAGGGAGAAGGACAAAGAAAGTTTTTAAAGAAATCTATGCGTATTCTATAGGCGGACATCACTTCGGTTTTCAGTTTTGAAATAGATTGGTCACATCAACATACATTGTTGTTGAAATAGATTGGTCACATCAACAACACAGCAGGTACATTGAAGTACTTTCTTTTAGACAACAGAATCAAAAGAGAAGTTTAGGGAAATACCAAATATTCAAAATCACTTAACGCCCCCAGCTTCACTATGAGACATGCATAAACCACTATCTCTTCTAACAGGGCTCTCTCCATTTCCCCAGAATCCCCTGTGAATGGGTTACTTAAACTATCTGGTGACAGCCTCAAACACTGACCATGAAGCCCTGTGGTGTAGTGCTCCAGCTTACTGCAGGGTGAAGATACCTATCATCGCATACGGATCTGACATAGTCTTATCTCGGGCCTTTTGCTGTTGACGTTTGTCACCAGTTCAAAACTTATTATAGCCACCATCTCCGTTTAAATTTACAGATACGTTTTAATTAATGGGGGAAAATGTGTTTATCTCCTTCAAGCAGCGCCCGGGTTTCAAGCATTTGTTATCTCCGGTGTGAAATTTAGGCTGACAAGAACCAGCGCTTCCCACGCCGCAGCTCTGCGCCGCGCCGGCTGCCGGGCGGGGAGCGGGAGCGGGCCCGGGAGCGGGGCGGGAAGGGGGAGCAAGCCCGGGAGCGGCCTCGCCCGCCGCGGGAGCGGGGCAGGGCGGCAGCCGGCGCTGGCAGCCGGCGGGGCCTCCGGGAGCTGCCGGCCCCGCGCTGCGCCGGCGGGCTGTACGGCGGTGCTGCCTAACGAGGGCCCTGCTTAAACAAGGGTGTAGAGCACATCTGCCTGGGCTCTGGGAGTTGGGTCTGTGTGACCAATTCAGCGTCTGAAAGTTAAATTGATGGTAAAGAGTTTAATTGTGAGTAAACAATGCCACATTAAGGAGCAGTAAACACAGCAGTAGGGACTAAAAGACTGAGCACTCAAGCACAGATGTGGCTGCTTCAGTGCTTTCATTAATGATCTCCCCCCGTCCGTACCTTATGACTGTGCTTTCGGCACTGTTGGTCATTTAAATGCACTGTTTCCTCTTCCAGCTCCTGCTGCCACCCTAACGCCCTCTCGAATGCACAAACCGCCCGCTGGCCCGCGGTGCGTGTGTGCACGCTGCCCGGTGCCGCCAGCTGCGCCGCCGGGGCATCGCGGCTCGACTCCTGCTGCAAGGGCCCTCGGCGCGGAATGAGAGGCTGCCCACCACCGACCCCACACGCCGAGGGAGGGACAGAGATGGAAGCATCAGCTCCAGGAACTTGATCAGACAGCATCGAGCGCCTGCTAAACACCTGTATTATTTTTTTTAAATAATGACATGTTTCTCTCTTTAAAATTGTGGACTGACTAAATGTGTATGTCACGCACCCACAGACACATAGATCTGGGCAGCCCGGGTACAGACAATTTGGGAACAAGGACGTGGCAGGCATGAATATTTACCCAGATTCTGACTGCCCTTGAGCCAGTTGCCTCAACTTTCTGGAGCTAAACCTGAGGAGTGAGAGCAGTTACTACCATGACCATTGTGCCTTAGTTTCCTCCTTCACAAAACGGGAAGGGTCCCTCCCAACTCATGTGAGCAGGAGGCTGTGGGGATTATCTGCAGATCCTGTGAAATGGTAAAAAGCGCACACCAGCTGAATAAAGTATACGAGGGGAGATACCGAATTCTTGTTCATCATTTTGTTTCTCTGTTTTCCCTTTACTCCAGTTCTCATTGCTTATTGATTTTTATTTCCAGCTGACATACGAGCGACAGCCTGTATTAAGACAACAGCAGCTGAAGCATCAGTAAAGTCAACATCACTATATACCATTAAGAAATCTGCTGTCTGATGATGCATGTTTACCCCTCCAAGAAACGCCTTAGGAAAATGCAACCTCTCCTGAAGAGGGACTAGTACTAGGTGGGTGGGCTTCAAAAAATGCTTCTCTGCACGATGTCCAGTAGGAGAATCCCTCTCAAAAACAGTGAGATAGATGAGCTGTCATCGACCCACTTCATACCCTGCTTTGCAGGACACTCATAAAATGGAGAAAGGACAGTTCTGGTTTATTCAACAGAAGATAAAAATGAATGAAAAGTGATTGACATGAAGAAACTGGAAGTGTGGTAAACTACTTGAAACATATGCTTCTGGAAGCACTGATCTACTAGAATAACTCAGTCGTGTGTATCCTCTAGTTGCTGAAAGACTAACCACCACTTTAAAACAATTGAAATCCCTATATATTGTGAGTATAAGCTTTTAATTATTGTGCCATATTACATGTATCAACAGCTAGACAGAACTGGAGCTTAACAGCAATTTATCTTCGGTCTGGTTTTGAAGCCAACACAAATATTTCTTCATTTCACCCTGCTTTTGACTCCCTATATAAGTAGAAGCAAAAGGGCCCAAACCACTGCTGGCATTAATGTCACAAAAGGTGTAACCTGGTTTAAATCAGTGGCACTGACTCTCCTTGTGCCAGCAATGAACTGGGATCCCTGTCCTCACTTGTGTCACTCTGCAATTAAAAGAATTTGATGTAAGAATAATTACAAATGAACTCATGAGACTCTCACATGAAATGACACGGGCAACAGGCTTGCATGGTCCTGAGGCTGTGTTTTGACTGCTAGGCAGACACCTTCCCCCTTTCTGGTTAAGGAAAATTATCTGTGCTCTCTTACTAAAGCTACATGCACTGTGCAAACCCCACACAAAGGTTCCCAACGAGGTGCTCCCACTTCTCCTGAACCCACAGCAGAACAGGAGCCCCTGCTCTGTTCCGACAGCAGCTCCCTCCCACAACGCAAGCCATGGACAGGGCAAGGCTCCAGCTGGGCTTCTCCCACTCCATGAGTAGGACAACTCACCAATGCTACTAGCAGTGCAACTGAACAGAGAGAATTAAACACAAAACAAACAAACAAAAAACTACAACGAACCACACCACCACAAAAAAAAAAAAAAAAAAAAAAAAAAAAAACAAAAANGAATATATGAGGGAATAAGGATTTAAGGACTTCCCTGCTTATTCTGTCCAGGCTTTTCTGTCGAGATTGTCACCAAGAATATTACCGCGGTTTTGTGCTGGTGAACACAGGCACCACCTACTTTCACTTAGCCATTACATCAGCATTATACAAACTGAGCTCTTAGCCTAGGCCTGATGTGAGCTGGTAAACAAGGAATTCCCTCTATCTTTTGCCATTCAGCCCCATACAAGTATTATTAAGGCAAATCTCCAAAATCCAGACACTCAAACCTGAGGAATGGTTCCAGAAGGGCAGAAATCTTCAGCAGAGGCTCAAATGAAAAGAGAGACAACCTTCCCGAGACAGCCAGTCCATATTTGTATTCTTCAGTTTATTCAGTCTTCCTCTGATTATTTCATTAGCTCTTCACTTTTTAATGAGTGTAATCCCACAACTCCCCAAGCATGCACACTACACAGCCTGTCCCTAGAAATTATCTCCCTCTGCCTTTTATAAAAGCTCTCTCACAAACAGACTGCTCCACGCTGTACACACATATCCATGTAACTAACACAATTTGCCAATTTGCCAAAGGGCAAAAAACTCTAAGCTCCCTTTATTTGCCTTGCTGCTGAGTGATCTCAGCCCCAGTGACTAAGACTCAAGTAGCAAGCTGTGGGGAGATGCCATGCTGCAGCTAAACTCACCTCAGCTGCAAGCAGCAGAGCTGCCATCTTGCTAATCAGCTTTAATTTAGCTGTCTCACAGCTTCATAAGTAAATAAAGACTTACTTAGTGTCAGAAATATCAGTATTTAACCGTAGAGTTTAAAAAGTATGGTAATTAAAAGAGTGCCACAAGTCACAGCTCTGTGCAATCCTAACAGATTGTAGGGTTTGCCTTTTTGAACC
Organism: Balaeniceps rex; assembly: GCA_013401315.1. Classification (NCBI taxonomy): domain Eukaryota; kingdom Metazoa; phylum Chordata; class Aves; order Pelecaniformes; family Balaenicipitidae; genus Balaeniceps; species Balaeniceps rex. The sequence continues at coordinate 17,531 of VYZW01033911.1, forward strand.
TCTCAGCACGTTTAGAAACTTGAGTAAAACAACAAAAGGTGTTAATAGCTTTAAGGGGAGCACCATGCTGATAGATTACCCATTATGGTTATCCACTCACAGCGAAATGGCAAATAGGTTTGATCAATTCGATTTTAATGTAAAGTGGAACTTGAAAAAACCAGCAATGAGCAAAGAGAAGACCTTTTGTTGCTAATGTGTCTGAAAAAAGCACTTAATTGAGGTGATAATAATATTAGCAGTTATCACCATCAATAATTCAGCCTTATTTATTACTACATGGTAAAGTTCTGTCAAACAGGAATCGTTCAGGCTTTGTTATACATGTTAACATGAAGCTAGCTGTTGGATGATTGGTATATGTTTCACCAGCTGCTCAAAACTGCGGGATAGCAAGAGCTAATGATACTTTCTTGGTCCTTGCATTACACAATAGTTAATTTGCTCTATGCAGAAATATACGTCACAAATATAATAGTCCCACATAAAGTATGCATAATAAAAAAAGCATTATATCTGAAACAGTGACTGACTAATCTTGCCTGAGCTATCTGTCATAAGGAAAACAATTTCAATTGCTGCATGATTTAGTACTCCTACAGCAGGAGAAACATAAATTCTGCCTCTTCACACAGTTCTAGTCACCTGTGATTAGTTATCTTTAAAAAATCTAAACGAACGTATAATTGTACAATTATAGATGCTAACTCCAGTGTTAAAATTTAAAATGTATTAGTCTCGTAAAATGCCTCATTAATCTCTGGGTCTTAAAGGACATACTTGTCCGGTAATGAGCCAAATGCAGGAAATATGTGTGTGATAGTGGATGGAGGAGTTTTAGCTCCTAGGTTGTTTGGGGTTTTTTTAATCTTAAAATAATTTTATTCCTACAAAATCTGTTTACCAAACACAAAGAAGTTGTCAGTGACAAAGTCAGTCGTAGTTCTCTGGTCATTAACTATGGAAATAAGCGGGTTTGAATAGATTAGTTTTTCCTTATACACGATATTCATGGACTTATAACAGCTACATAATTACCGACTGGAACTGCAACCAGGAAGGTTGGGCAGGAATATTGATCTCTCGCTGTCTGCTAATGACCGCTTCTCCCCTGCGCTGATGGCAGGAAGCCTTCTGTTAAGTTTTTACCACCTTCCTTAAGGAAAAAAAAAAAAAAAAAGAAAAGAAAGATCATAGGGGCACCTGTGAAAAACAAAGCTTATCCCACTTAGAGCCTGTTAGGCGGTGGCATTAGCTGCTGCGGCGTTTGGTGCCGACAGTTAGGAAGCCCAAATTTGGGGGTGGAGCGAGCACCACGGCTGGGAGGGCAGCAGCGAGTGTGCGCATGAGGAGGTGATGGATGCAATCCTTAAGCAGGAGGGAGCCGGCAGCCCCTCGGAGAGCTAATCCACTTGGCAGCAGTGAGATGGCTCCTTGAAGGAGCTAAAGTAGACTGACACAATGGCCTGCGAGGCATTAAAATGTAGGAATTAAAAACTGTTAAATTGCACAGAGGGATTCTTAACCTCAGCCCTTTGGCAATACAGTGATGTTTCTTTCCTTTTCTTCTCTCTCGCCCCTTCTTGAAAGTGCCATATACAGTAGATTTTTTTTTTTCCCCGCGATGCCTCACTGATCAGACCTCACTAATTCTGGATGCCAGTTCCTTGCCGTACACAAACCCAGTTAATGACGGCTGTAAAGCGTCTGAACGACTGCCTTCAAAAAATAATCTCGCCTTCTGCTCCTTGCCGTGCTGCCCCTCTCCCGCTCCCCTCCCGCCTGCCCTATTCAATAGCCGTGCTGGCCGTATCACTCAAAAGCACATCTGGATTCATAGATTTGAACCTTTTGATCCTGCAAATGTAACAGCTCGAGACAAGCCTTCCTTTGCAATTGGGGCTGTGCAGCAGATTCCCGAGCCAATTTGAATGAGAAAGGTGAGGCTCTCTGTTGTTTAAATGGACAAGCAAATGTTCAAAACAATTTTAAACTGTGGACCATTATTGTTTGCCCTGGAGCTTAAGTGGATGTGTATTTTTTTTTCCTTTTTCTTTCCCTGAAACACAAGTTATCCTCAGGCTCGACAAACTGACTTGCGGTTCATGACAATAATAGGCTATCACTCAGCCAGTTTGTAGAGAGCTGCCAAAATAGACTCTTCTTCCCTAGCTGGTGGGTTGATTTGGGGGTTTTGTTGTTTTTAAACAGCGTGACATTTTAAAAGTTATTAGAGCATTAATGCTGCTTTTTAATTAATACAGCTTTATAAAACTACTGATATGGAATTAACATAAGTTTACCTCTGAATGCAAGTCTCTGTTTTTTCCTATTTTACTATCCATTACTTCATTAAATCAACACTGAAAAAGACTAGCCTTGCCAAATTTCTCACTGCACATTCAACTGTTTGCCCATGACAGTATTTGAATGTGCTTATTATTTCTAGTAAAGCCCTTATCATTTTCACTGTGAAATTTAAATCACCCTGATCCAACTCTTCTTAGCTAAAGTCAGCTTTATCAACCACAAGAGATGTGGGATTTTAAAAAGATCTGAGTAAATTCACATTGTTTGGATAAACTCATTCAGGGGGTTCAGCAAATGAAAGCTGAAATAGATATGTATTCCAAGGAGGTTATGGACTGCTTAAAAACAAAGAAGTTAAAGCATAATTTAAAAAAAAAAAAAAGAAAAAAGAAAGAAGTTAATGATATCAGTATCTTTTTAATGAGGGCATTCAAAGCGCAGGTTTTGAACTGGCATTTCTGTGCCTTGACAATAATTCAGGTGAAAAGTAAAAAACCATTAAACTTTTTACACAAAAATAATTTTTTTCTTTACAATCTACTCTGCTATGTTATCTGGTCAGTGTTGTGCTATCAAAAATGTTAAGGCTGCATTTATGCATTATCCCACAATTTAAGTAACTGTGTATCATGTATATTTAAAACCATCTCTCTGTAGTTTTAATTATCTCAGTCTGCAGGGACAAAACGCAGCTCCCATGCCTGAGACCGAAATGAAAGTGCTGTACGCTGACAGCTAAGATGTCTGTCCTAGCTTGTTGAGATTTCCTGTAAAATTTGCATTGAAAAGGCAGCTTTAAATATACTTAAAATAAAAAGAGCATTTGCATCTAATTTGCTACACTTGCAGTATTAAAGTTTTATCTGAATAAAGACATGTCAAATGGATTTATATAGTTAAGCTGATAGCTTTTAAAGTCAACACAGTAACATCAGCTAAATTCAACAAAGTAATGGCAGCAGCTAATGGCATTTATTAGTTTATCATCATTTACTTAAAAACCATAACGCAGATGATTTTATTTTCACATTACTTTTTGTGATTCTTTGACTCAGTTTGTATTGATTCCACAAATTACGGCAGAAACTGACATTTATCTAACAGTTTTCCAAGCTATAAATGTTGGCTTTAGTGGGAAGCAATTGAACACTTGCCACACAATGGTCTGAGCCATGCTAGAAACAACCATCTTCAAATAAACACGTTTGGCAACCATTTTAAAATACGATTGTTGCTTGTCTGATAATGACAGAAGGGTTTTTGTTACTGATAAGGCTCTTATTACAAACCACTGCCTATGTAATCTACAGTTTGATCACACAAAGTGCTAAGCACATTCACCCCGACCCAGCAAAGCGCTGAAGCATTAAGCTTTGTTTTAAAGATATGCATAATAGCAAGCAAGTCTTTTTACAGTACTTCTCTTCTGCAGATGTCAAAGAACTTCACAAAAGAGATCATCACTGTTTACACAGAAGGAAACTGAGGCAGAGAGAATCCAAATCAAACCCAGTGCTGCAGTGGAACTTGATGTTGTGAGTCCCAATTTAGTGTTCTGCATGTTATGTTTTACTGCACATTATGCTGCTGTTGACTTCAGAATGTCATCATCACTTGCCCAGACCTCAGTGGAGCTACTTGCCAAAAAGCATGTGCTTATGATAAAGACTGTTGAAGGGGCCTGAATGTTACAGAACAGTCTCTTGACTGTAAGCCCATAGTAAAAACAGGGCTTATGAATTATACTCTCAATTCTGCTATAGCTCCCTGTTTCCCTGTCTTTTTAATAATAATTACTCAGGCCTCAAAATTTGCCAGGAAATACTAAGCAATATTTTCTTGTACCATAAAAACTAGGCACCCACACGGTTTGATTTTTAAATATTTTATGTGCGGACACCTACATGTCATCATTCAGTTTTACAACTGCATTTGAAGATGACATCAACAGTTTCCAATCATGAGATCTACTCGCCTCCTCAGTGACATCTATGCCTGTTCTTCCGTGGAAGCAAAAAAACAACTGAGTTGGAGATAGGGTTTATTTTAAGAACTACGCATGGAGGTCAACGTTCTTGTTAATGGGAGGCCCATGTCTATTTCCCCATGTCATATCCTAAACCTTTAATTCCAAAGAGATCACCAACTTCTCTTTTTTTTTTGGTAGCAAGACTGTATTCCCAAGAAAAGTGACAATCACAAGTCACATTTGGCAAGAATTTGAAATGATTGTGCTTTGTTCATGCCATTTATTATAATTCTCCCATACCAATGGGCTTTGTTCTACTGTGTCCTCACCCTGAACTCTGGCTTCTATTTCATTACACATTTGTAATTCCCTGTCCCTGGGCTGAAGAGCACAAACCTCTGGCTCACTACAACAGCCTGACACAGCTGGAGCAATGGATTCTGAAGCATAGCCATGCTTCTTGAATCGCCATCTCACAGCTGGCCAACTTTCTTATGTGTAACTGCCGGATTGGGCAAAAATGAGTGAGAACTAAAAATTGTATTCACCTTCACTTGGAGCCACAGTCTGACCTCATTCAACTCAATAGGAATTCTGTTCTTATTTTAACAGCAGCTGGTTCAAGCATTTATAAGGTTTTCATTAGTAATCATCAATAAAATAAAAACTACTGCAAAAAGTTATTTGGGGAAAAAATTGAGTAAAAACATCATTTCTTTTGCTGTATAGGCTCTCTTCCTATCTGAGCCTATCTTCCTATAGGCTCAAGGAACAGAGTTACAAGCTACTAAAAACGCATACCATATTTTACAGCTATTTCAGTCGTGCTGGACAGAATGACAATCCCAGAAGTTTCCATTGTGCCACAGAGACAAGATACATTCTCCCTGGGGCTGGAGGGGAGGCAGTGCCTCTAGCAAGACTCCTCCAGTAGAGAATATTATGGCATAAGTGTTGTGAAACAAAAGCCTGGAACCAGGTAGCTACAGCACTGCAAACAACATCAACGTTTAAGAAGTAGGGCAGCTCAAAGGAGAAGAAATAGTTATATTCAAAGTCAGACAGAGAAAAAGCAACCTCTTGGTTTTCATCCAAATGCAAATAGAAAGCCAACGCAGCTGCGGAAGGACTGGTTCCTGCCAGCTCCACCTGAGAAACAGGGCATTTTGCACCACAGCAGTTAGAGCTTCCGTATGGCTTTGAGGTACAGCCCCTAAGCAGTTTAGTTTGACCTGAAAAACCCAGGGCATGGGAGAAGTTTTCCATCCCTGATCACAGACTTGGGCTGGGGGCACTGTTCTGAGCACTAATCCCTCTAGAGTAACATGAAGTGGAGTAACCTCACTAAGTTCATGTCCTTGCAGTTGCATCTCACTATGTTATGGTGAGTTTTCCTTTTTATTTCAATCTTCGCGTACTTCAAACAGCTCATTCCTAACTTGTGCTAGCAATGGCCATTCTCCACTTTCATTCTCCCCCACTGGGGCCCTTCCTACCCCACACAGGAATGAAACAACAGCACCCCAGCTGGTGTCTACACTGTAGCAGGCATGATAATGTCAACCAGATACAGGGCCACATCCTCAACCGATGCAAATTATCCTAACTTAATTTACTTCACTGGAGCTCTTGATGTTTTCTATCAGATAAGGATGTGGACTTTAGCATTAATCGTGTGCAGAGCAAAAACCCACCATTTCAAGCTTCATTATGAAACAAGTGCTACATTAGCACTGAGCATGGAAAATCTCAGAATTTCCCTTTAATGATCTTGAAGATTATGTGCAGCAGGAAAGAAGAAGTGGAAAATCTGTCATAAATATCACTGAATATTTTTAATAGCTAAAAGCTAGGCTTTCTTTAACACTCCTGCCTGAAAAACTAGAGAGTATTCATTAACTAGGAAGCAAGGGAACTGGTTTGTCATTATTCTATGCCTGTGACACAGAACACAATGGAAAGACAAAGTTCTCAGGCCTGGAGACAGCATAGCTAGGAAAAATAGTAGATGGGCAAGCACAGCCATATTAAAATATAGTATGTATAAATATGGAAATTACACTGAAAAATCTCAGGATACACTTATTAAATATTGGCTGTTGCAGCCTGTTCTTTTCTCATCCTTGGCAAGCCTTTTAGCCACTACACATCATCTGACGGCAGCAGGAAATACCTGTGATGGCGACTTGCTTTTCAGTATCTCCAGTGACAGCTGGAGACAGCTTACATGACTGGAATCTGCAGTGGACTCCCCTCACTGCCTGATCATGTGCAGTAGGTGCACAGGACACTGTAATTCTGAGAAGGCATCAGGCTACTGCCTGAATTGATTATTATGGCTTTAACTCTACAATGACAGAAAATGTTCCTCAAATCAACTTTAACCCCATTTTCCAAGCCCTGGCCTATGCTCATGCACTATCTCAGTCTGCTCCAGTACATGTGCATCTCCCAAGAATACTTGCAGTTGACTTAGGCTTGAAGACAGACCTCTAACACTGTCCTGACCTCAGAGCAAGAAGTGGAACCCCATTTCCTCTCAAAGCAGCTATGGAGATGGAAGATGCTGCAGTTTTGCCCACTGTCTCAGCGTGCTCTTATGAGTCTAATCCATACTGACACAAAACCTTGAGAAATGTCCATGTAATGAGAATAATGCTTGACAGGAGGACATAAAGAACTAGTCAAGAAGGTTATAGTTGTGTTAGTGTTTCTACAAGGAAATCAACTTACTTCCTGAGATGCAAAGGTTGTGTGGGGCAAAAGCATCTTCTCTCTTTCACAGGAGCTGGAAGTCTGCTGTGAATTCCATATGATTTGCTAAAAAGAAACAAACAAAAAATATTGTGAATACACGTCTTCTGTGGGAAAGGAATTAAGCCAGCATGTAGCATTGTATTTCACTGAAGTTTTTAACAGAATGAATTCCCTGGAAATCTTCACTTGGAGAACGGAACTGGCAATTACTGCAGCCTTTATAAAAATTATCAGTTCACTTTGATTGCATTGGGTGATGGTTAGAGGAGTTTTTTGTTTGTCTAAGTTTCATTACACTCCCAAATCATGCTGTCACACGTAATTTCGCTTGTGCTTGTCTACAAAAAAAATCTTTGTATCTCTGTTTCCGCAAAATGATACCCACCATGTATCCATACCCTGCAGAAATCTTTGAGTGTAGGGAAAACAGCCCTTTTTTCTTTCTTTCCCTTATAGCCTGTTAATAACAAGTTTGCCCTCTTTTTGGAGTCAAACTTTTGCCAAACAAAAAACCCAACAACAAAACCTTTGTGAGAATTAAAGGAATGAATATGCAAACTACACAACCCCAAAGAGTCAAGTAGGAAGAATAACAACAGAATTGTAATTAAAACATTACCATTCACTTTATGAACTGATTGCATGCTCCTCTTCACCTCTCCCTTCTGAGCCAGTCTTTCATTTAGAGTTGGAGGGAGCAACAGAAATCTCTTGGTCTCAGCTGCTAACCAGTAAGGCCTAAGACTTATAAAGCAAGTAAGTTCTGTCCGTGCATGGCTTGTGAGCTCCCATGTATGTGTTTACTGAAGGATGGTTCCCATACAGCCATTACACATTGCATTTTTGAATACCAAAGATTCAGGTCTTGAGAAACTCTTTTACTCGCTTATCACTAAATAATGTGCCAAGTTGAAAAAACTATCTTCAGTGATCTGCTAATCAGTCTTTCCTACTACGGTCTACTTTATTGTCTACATTAGAGATAATGAATATTAAAATTGCACAATTCATCCCACAGGGTGTTTTTCAAATTATACAGAGCACAATAGAACCCCTTTTCTTGCTGTTGAAATTCCACCTTCTTTAGGGTGGAAACACAGGAGATATGGATGAGTGGAACATAACACTGTGCAGCAAAGAGGGGAGGAGAAATTCACACCAAATATAGCAGGGCAAACCTTTAATCTTTCAGAAAAATGAAAAGGTCACTGGATCTTTGCAGCCTAATTTGATATCGTCAGCCACTGTGCACAAAATCAAACATGTCCATGTGTAAACCGCAGCTGGCCAGCTGCATGCAAACAGAGCAGGTTGCATAAACAGCAACAAGGTCAGCGTGCGAGTTACTGAGGCTTGCACATAAATTTTGATATATGTGCAAGACAGAAAGGGCTATTTTATACCCATATGAAGAGAACAAGCACATACTTGCATGCTCAGGTCCAAAAGACAATCCTTCCCCTAAACTACAGGATACAGCCCTAGAGAAGTGAAAGGCAGCATCAGCCTGGCTGGGTGCTGACTGGATATCCAGGGCATCTGGGAATTTCTAACTTGGTGTTTAGATCCAAAAATATCTGCTCTCTGGAAACCAGGGAATGACACAGGGTTTCACTGTAGTTTGGTTTTATAATAAAATTATTTCCATTTATTAAATAATTAGCCATACTTTAGAATGTAAAAAATTCACAAAGACAGTAAATTCGAACAGAACTTTTGAAAGTGACCCAAAATGGCAAAGCTCCTAGCGGGTTTGGTGAGAGAAGAGACCCACACTGAAGATGGGTTTTCAAAGGTTTTAAAAACTTTACCCCAAAAAACTTTCAACTCCAGAATAAAACAGAAAAACTTTTCCAAAAGCCTTTCCTGAACTCCTCATCCATTTCTAATTAGACAGGCAGAATATTTAGCTCATACTTCCATGCCCTTTTCAGACCAGAAGAGAACCTCCAACATTTCATCTAATAACCAGAAACAGAGGCTGCTGCCAGTGGGGCAGGCATGGAGGGTGGGTACATCTGTACCCTGCAACTTCAGAGGTAGCTCAGCACCCCCTTCCCTCCCATCCAGAACTTCTCTATACCTTGCAAGATCAGGCTTTTTAAAAGAAATGGGAAAATACAGTGTATCGTGTTAAGTTCCCTCCTTCTTTAAGATATACTGTACAGGTCATAACTTATCCTTTTTAATAAAAAAGAAATAAATTTACCTTTTGAGTGTCATTTCTGACCACTGCTGCCCCTTTGCTAAAGCCACAGGGCTTCACAGTAGACAGCCTGATGGAATTCCAGTTCACAGCTTAATTTTCCTCCTGATAAAAGAGACAAAAAGTTCCTTTCAGTAAAAATAAAATTTAATACGGTCTGCAAATTTGATATATTACAACCTCTGACCTCAGCCTAATTGTTCACAAAGGGCTAACGGTACCTCTGGCAAGTAAATGACTTCTACAGAGTGTTGCAACTCTGATAGCTCAAGAGAAGGGGAGCAGCAGTCTGACAGATAATCAAAATTTTTAATGTGAACCATAGTGAGAGAGGTTATTCAGAGCACACCCAGACTGTAGGAGCCTTTCACAGCTGCCACGGTAGCTCCTTAGGATGAGAAATGCTTAAACATCATCCTCACTCAACTTCGTTAAGTGTTGTTGCTGTTAGTTACCAACCAATACAGAGTCTGACACTTTATAGCAACAGACAGCAACGGTCTGGGATCTACAGAGACAGAAACATGGTACTTAAATTTCTTTGAGGCCAAACCTGGCCCCAGTTCTGTGGCCCTGAAGAGCTTTTCTTAGAGTTTGACAAGGAACCAAGGGAAAGAGTATGAAGACAGAAAGAAAGGAGTCATGCAAAAACATCCACCAGTGGCCCATGGTGGCTGACCTTTTAAAGGCTACTGCAGAGAGCAGGATTTTAGTGAGGCAGCTGGGTCTGCCAGTGCTTACCCAGGTTTGCAAGGGGCCATAGTAGGCAGGGCAAAGGGAGGCTGGAAGAGAGGCAAGGGGGAAGAAGTGTTTGTCCTGGTTGTTTTGATTTGAGAAGTTAGGGAAGGACCAAATTTGTTGCATTACAACACATACTCCACCTTACTGTCTGGAGAGCACCAAAAGTGAACACACTGCACACTCTGGGTAGACACAAGAATATTTAATTTATGCTTCTTGGTTAAAGTTACACAACTCACCTTCAGATCCCTCTTCCTACTGAAACTGCTGTGACGTGTTGACCTTGGCCAGATGCCCACCCAGCCGCTCTCTCACTCCCCCCTCCTCAACAGCACAGGAGGAGAAAAGATGGAAAAGCTCCCAGGTCAAGATAAAGACAGGGAGATTGCTAACCAGTTATTGTCACAGACAAACCAGGCTGGACTTAGGGAAAATTAATCTGATTGCCAATTAAAATAGATTTGGATAATGAGAAACAAAAAATAAAATACCTTCCCCCATGCCACCCCTTTTTCCCAGGCTTAATTTTGCTCCTTCATTCCCAACTCTACCTCTCCCTCACCTGAGCAGCACAGAAGGAATGGGGAACAGAGGGTTGCAGTTGGTCCATAACAGCTCCTCTCTGCCACTCCTTCCTCCTCACGCTTTTCCCCTCCTTCAGTGCAGATCCTTCCCTGGGCTGCAGTACTTCAGGATAAATCTGCTCCTGCCTGGGCTCTCCATGGAGGCTACAGATCCTGCCAGGAGAACCTGCTCCTCTGTGGGATCTCCACAAGCTGCAGTTCCTTCAGGGAATATCCACCTGCTCCAACATGGGGGCTTCCGTGGGCTGCCCTGTGGATATCTGCTCTGGCATAGTCCCCCATGGGTTGCAGGGAAATACCTGCTCCACTGTGGTCCTCTCTGTGGGCTGCAGGGAAATATCTGCTCCAGCACCTGGATCACCTCCTCCCCCTCCTCCTCTGACTTTGGTGCTCTCAGGGCTGTTTCTCACACTTTTTTCCCCTCACTCCTCACTGCCTGTGCAGCATTCTGCCCTTTCTTAATTTTGTTTTCACAGAGATGCCACCAGCTTCGCTGATGGGTTCAGCTGTGCTCTGCTGTAGGTCTGTTGCGGAGCTGGTTCCAGCATGGGGCAGCCCCTGGTCTCTTCTCACAGAGGCCACTCCTGCAGCCCCTCTGCTACCAGCACCTGACCACAGACACCCAGTACGGATGTGCAGTACGTGGGCAACTTGCCAAGCTGACTCTCCTCCCCACATGATGTCCTGCTGACGTCAGTAGAGACCTGTGACACACAGAGCTGGTGTGGGGAGAGAATGAGCCCATGGAGTTTAAGGGACCATATTGACAATATTACCAAACAGGTCCTTACGTTCTCCTTGTATTGGGAGCACACAAAGCAAGATACTTTGTGGTCAGGAAGACAGCATGATCTGTAAGCTGGTTTAGCTCATTATCTTTATTATATTGGACAAAAGCAGGAAAATCACACAGCTGTCCTGGCAGTTAATTTGGTGGCTAAAGGAGAGATGGGTCAGGGGCTTATACAGATGAGCAGATGCTCACCTGCATAGTCTAAAGCAAACTAAAACCAGTACCGTTCTTGTTCCTCCAGGATATCAAGAAGCCAGCAGCAGCAAAAAGCATTTATTTTCTCACTGTTAATCTGGGTAGGACTTCGGAGCTGTATAATATCATGAAAAGAGCATACCTATTAAAATTACAGTAGCAGTGTGCTTGCATGTCTATAAAGGGAGAGCACTTGCTGAAGTGCTGAACTGTGCATACATTTACACCTTACCAGGCACAGGTCGTTAACAGATGTACTTATACAGATAGTGCTGAACACAGTTTCCTCCTTCCCTTCCTGATGCAGTGTGGGGGTCAGTGACATCAAACAGATCCCACAGAGAGAGAGCACTTGCAGCGCCCAGAGACCACTGACAATTGCATTTGTTCTGGCGACTGTCGCTCACCCTCAGGGTCTGCTCCGTAGTGGGTTGCCACTTGCAGGCTGAGGCTCACAGCAGAAAGGAAGCCAAACTGTATTCTACTAGAAAAAGAAATTATAAAACCCGTCTGCCAGGTGAGAGGGTAAATGCCTGACACCTCCTCCCCAAAATGTGGAAGACAACAGCAACCTCCATGCTACCCTGCACAGGCACTCCTCAAGCCACGGAAGGATCCAGCTTCTCTGGGATCACCCGTGCGAACGCCACATCCGAGGAGCAGCACCACTACCCCAGCGCACTAACTCCGCTACGCACCATTGACAACCATGTTGTTTGGCTTCTTGGCAGACAAAAAGGATGGTGAAAACTATACTTGTCTTCAGGTTGGTGAAAGACAGCTGAGCTACCTACATCTGCAAGCCGAAGGGAAATAATGGTTTTAGATGAGAGGGTATCTCTGGCTAAACATAGCCAAAATTGCCAGTCTCTTCCTAAATTAAGGATGCTGATATATCCAGCAGCCACTATTCATATTGGTTGCCTCAGTGTCACTGGAAAGCAACTACCAAAGCCTTCAGAAGTTCATATTTCAATTTTAAAGCTGAGGCTATTTTAGCTAATGCCCCCAAGGCAATTGTCTGGTCAAATGTCAGAGTTTATATTGCTGAATGAAATCTCTATGTTTATGAGATCTCTGCAGTTTGGGAACCACATTAGACTCCATCTGATCTTCTCAGATTATACTGTGTTGTGGATATCGTCTTTTTTCCCCTGTGTTTGGAACATATCTCAATCTCCTCATATTCCTACAAACCATTGAAAATCTCTCTCTCTGCCTCTCTGTCATGTTTCAATATGAGTTTCATTGTTGTGGGATTTTCCCCCACTAATTCACTTATTAAAAAAAAGAATCTTTCCATTGGCATTGTTTCTGTATGCTTTTGAGTCTAATACCTTGCAAATTGGTAATTTATTTACTTTTTCTTTAGCAAAACATTGCCTGGATTTTGTTCTCTTATGACGAATGCCAAGCTTCAAACTTCATTTTAACTCTTTGACCCCCCAGGATTCCCCTTCCTTTTTATCTCTCTGAGCTTCTTGGGGTTTTTTTTCCCAGTCACTGCATTACTGACACCAGGGCTTGGCTCCTTCGTTTCGGCACAAGGACAGCGCAAGTGTTAACCTGTTGCTGCAGATTAGCTCTGACAACTGGCTTCCATATGCGTTATGCCTTGCCCACATTCATGGGCTGCCACTGTGCTGATTGCACATTAGTGACCCAATGGTTGTATAACTGGATGTAAGACATTTGCAGGCTTGAAGGCATTTCTTGATCTGCAAACTTTAAAAAAACTTTTCCAACCACTATACTAGAGCACTTGCTCCTCTGCCAGATCTGAGTCATTAAACCTTTTTGCCATTTTTCCTAGCAGTGGGTTTGTACTCATGTTTTTAATGTCTCCTCTACTTTGGGGTCTCTATATTTCTGAGTGTCCAGCTCATGACACCTACAGCCAGTACCACACTTCATGCACTATTAATCCCATTGAACTTGTTAGTTCAAAGAGCTCGAGATGGACACCAAAACTATGGAAATGTGTTTTTTGAAGTTTGCTCTTGAGAGAGGATTTTTACTTGGCCAGAGAAGCTGGACTGCTACACTATATGGAGGAACAGCACTGATAATGGTGATGGACATAAATGTGAATGTTCCTATTGCAGAGAGTTTTGCTGCCAAAGCTTTTAACTTACATGCCTTACACTTTATATTGTTAATATATAAAGGCCACTCCTAGCGCAGGCTGTATTGAACACTCTCCTTTACATAACTGAATCTAAATATTACACTATCTAATGAAAAGCTACCTCTTTAAACACAGAACAGAGAGAACCCACTTTCCTGTTTCCACAAAAGATGGTGGTTAAGACCCCCACTCCTCCCCCTCATGTTCCCACTCCCCTGCACACGGTTGTGTGACCAGCAGTGGCACATGGCTGCAGTACCTTGGCACCCGCTTCACCCACCCACGAGAGCCCCCACCGTTCCTCTTGCAATTGCAGAACGTGTCTGAAATAGGACAAAGTAAAAGGAGTATTTTAGTTGCAAGAGAGAGTGCACAGCAAGGTTCACAGCATACTTTTTTTCTTCTATAGTCAAGGTTTAACTTTTTTAGCTTTGTTCTCCTCATATTTCTGCTAGATCCTCTCTATCCTTGTGAAAGCAGTAGGTACCAGATGCTGACAAGATAGCACTGAGCTAAGCCCAGAAGTTAAATTCTCATATTATCTTTCATATAATGAGCATCTGTACTTTTTCCATTTATTTGTCTAAGCAAGTTCCACCTTTTCGTTCTGGTATTTTTTTTTAATATTATTGGCTGATACCCAAGTAGGTAAAGTATTTCAGTGCCATCCCATCTCTAGGTTCAAATAAAAAAAAATGAAAGAAACAGTGTAAGGTTGATCACACACTTGTTATTAAGTCAAAGCCGGATTCAAGTGTTTGTGTGAGGTAGAATTATCTCATTCTTTTTGTCTGTGTCTTTCTGTGATCTACCAGTCAAGTATGTGATTGGATTTCAGCTCAACAAAACCTTAAATTACACACCTATTGTGCCTGAGCTAAGCCTAGTTTCACAGCACTGGAGAAGGCTCCTCACTGCTCTTTTGGCACTGTTCGATCTGGCTTCTGCTATCATCCGCAGGTTGATGAATGAGTAATAGGATTAGAAAGTCTCATCTCTGAAATGCTGTAATTGTCACATTTGGTGAATTGACAAAAGGCCCGGGTGATGGAGAGGTGCTCCGTAATGTAAAGTCATACGTTCAACCTGCACTCACTAGCCAACGCTAAGAGAATGCGAGGAATAAAAAGAATCCCTCCAGCTCTCCATTTGCTCAACATACACAGATATCTGTACACTCTAAATTAACCTTTTATGCATGAGTTTGTTGGAAGGCAGAGTGCTCTCCCTCTTAAAGGATCTTACCTTGTTGCAACAAAGATGATATGTTTGTTGATTAGTGCAGGAGATTAAAAAGTCTAGGAGGGCTGGGAGCCAGGAGCCTGTCCTCCCCAGGAATCTTAAACTCAAAAGACCAGGGAAGAGATTTTCCCCCAGGCAAGCAGAAGAGCACAGCTCAAGCCACGACTCAACAGCTGAGGATCTGAGCCTCTGTATTCATACAGACTGCCTTTCCATCCACCATTGAGGAGGGTCAGTGGCACACTGGTTCTGACACAGAAATGCCACACACTTCTCTCTGTGGGTCTACCTATATGAGCCAAGGTGCATCACGGCATCAATGGACAAAGTTTTCAGTGGCTCCTGTTCCAAGTCTTATTTCAAAAGGGCAGATTTCCAAAGGGATTTACAAGCCAAACTTGGGTAGATGTGTCAGTAAGTTACACTGGGAACCTACCTGCCTAAATAGCTGTGTGAACATAGCATTGAAAAGCCTAACAGCAGAAAACAAGCAGAACAGATAAGTAAAACCTCTCTA
This sequence comes from Balaeniceps rex, assembly GCA_013401315.1. Lineage (NCBI taxonomy): Eukaryota > Metazoa > Chordata > Aves > Pelecaniformes > Balaenicipitidae > Balaeniceps > Balaeniceps rex. The sequence goes on from VYZW01033911.1 coordinate 32,973, forward strand.
TTGTTTCTTTCTCCTATTTACTGTTTTAATTTCCACTATTTACGAGCAATAGCAACATCCCTGTTTTCAAATAGAAGGATGGAAAATTAAAAAATACAGTGAGGTAATTCTCTATTCTAAAGTACCATCGGCACTGCCTTCTCCTGAGAAATAGCTTCATACAGTGCATACAAATTAACAGAGAACTTTCTTCCTGTTCACCTTTTATTTAAAAAAAAAAAATCAAAAGCCAACACCACTTTTGCTGAAAGAATGTGTCCCCAAATGCTCTACAGATGCAGCATGTGAGGTCAACACCCTTTCTCTGTCAGTGTGAGTTTCATTTTAATTACAAGTGCATGTTTTGCACATTGTAAAACTACCCCTGGCTCTGACCACCATAAGAAAAGGAACATTTAGCTCAGGAAACAGTAGCTGACCCTGTCTGCTCTTTTTCTTCCTTGGCATCAGCTTAGACTATTAACACCTTATGTGTGTTGCCTGTGTGTCCCACACATGTGTGCTCTGCATCCATTTCATGCAATACCTGTCGTAAGTGCATACTAAAAGCTTCCTACTAGGAATTCTCTGCTTCCTTTGACTCCTCTTCTTGGCATCTTGCTTAGTTATTGAATTCATCTGCTTGACAGAGAAATCCTTCCATGTATTAAAAGCTTTGTCCTTGGAAAGCTGTGACATTAGACTTAAACACATAGAGGCCTTTTTCACCTCTCAGTTCGCTTCTTAATTATTCATTCCCAACAGAGGAAATCAGGAGAAACATCAGCAGCCAATGTAAACATTTTGTAGTGGAAGGCAATTTTTTTCTCCCCAAGAGCACAGTGTGACCATGATAGTTGAGTTCCTTACTAAGAAACCACTCTGGTTTTTATACAAAAAAAATGTGAAATAAGAATCCTTTATTTTTTGTGGGAAAGGACTGATACAGAGCAAAACACAGCCCATTTGATGGTGACTATTTTGCTCTGAGTGTCCTTTGCCAAACGATTTCAGAGAAAAAGGCCAAGTGTCCAATGTACGTTCCATTTACAATTTTCATTTTCTTCCATCCCAGCTCAGAGCAGCCGTCCTACAAGCCCAACTAGTACCTTGTAACATGGGATAAGATCACCTGGTGACTGTTGGTTTAGAGATTTTCCACCTAATGTGGCAACTACTCTAAAGAATCACTTTCCAGTAGAGCCGTGTCTCCCCAGAGGAGCACCTTCCCCACTTCACACAAATGATCTGAAACGGCCGCCTTTCAGAGCACTCAGTTATTAACAGCAATAGATGCCCTGTGCAAACAATTTGCAAAACCAGGGCTACAGCCAATATTTTTCCAGTCTCGCTGTAACCTTAACTGCAACACACAATATTGGCCTGCTCCCAGGAACCGTCAGTGGGAAACGCATATAGCAATGGGCCACCCACTTACTGTTTTCTTAGAGAAAGTTTGCCAGGAGTGATATGTAGCTTGCACCACCTTCCTGAAACATTTCCACACTCCCTGAGCCTCCCCAGGTCTGCCCCTACCAACATCTCTCATTTCAAACTGTCTTGCTGCATCTCCTGCTCCTTCCACGCAACACAGTCTTCTCCTCCGATCGCTTCCTTTTTCTTTGTCACCTTTTCCTGGCTTCGTGCCTTTTTTCATGCTCTTCCTGATGCCTGGGACAACCTCTGATTAATGTTCAGCAAACAGCGTCCTCCACAGATCAGACCACACCCAAGCATGCTCTGTTTCTCTTATTCGGCATTATTCTGACTCGTGCCTTCCACCTTTCCAAAGCAAAGGCTCTAACTTGCTTGACAGCAAACAGCACCATTTGTTTCTTCAAAGCTACATAATAGTTAGTGAGCAGGCTGCTCGCTGTGCAAGTACCACCAGAGCTTCTCGCGTGAGCAGTCAATGGGACAGTTTATGTATGAAATTAGGTACTTCATCCATAAACAAAAGGAAGAGTACAGCATCATCCCAGAGCTGCACTGTGCTTTCAGATTATTTGTGTACCTTTTAATGACAATTGGTAAATACCACTACCTCACCTGGTAACTTTTTTTGAGAACTAGCGGTGTGATACCATTTTCCCTTCTCCAATTCTCCTAGGAGTCACTAGGAAGTGGAAATATCCTCATTGTTGCTTTGCTAAGGAACGAATAATGCACTTGCAAAGGAGTCACTTTTATGGTCTGTTGCTGTATGTTTTTTTCTGTCAGCCTTTTTTTCATTTTAATTTATAGGTAGGTTACCAGGATAGCCTGGTTTGCTGCAAGATGCCATATATCTGCTACAGTCTTTTGTAAAATCCATTTCCAGAAATCATTTTCACTGGTAAGACAACATCTAAAACAAACTGAGAACTGAAGGACAGTTTCTTTTAGTAATTGATCATGAAAAAATACGGTATTATTTTCAGCTCTCTTAGACTGCTTTATATATATTTGACCTTTTGGGGCAAAATTTAACTTTCCCTTTTTGAGAAAAGGTAAGCTAAAATGGAAAACAGTTGGGTGACTTCTCACTGTATTAAATTTAGTTTTCTCAAGACCAGCAATACTCCCAGCATTACACTGTTTCTCTAATTCTAAAAGTTTGACAAAGCACACATTTAACACAGGTCAGCAGTATATTGACAGGATGTTAATTTTAAATTGTGTCAGCATTTCCTGTCTTGAGTGTTAATGTCAATTAGCACCTTGCTGCATAACCTCCAAGTCCTCCCTTATTACGGGAAAGTAGCAAAGCACACAGCAAAAGCACTTCTATTCAAAACACCATTCACTATCAGCCAAACAAAGAGCTGTCATGACAAAACCAGCGAGGTGAAAGTGCCTAAGCTGCTATGGATTTGAGGTTAGAAGCCTTAGTCTTTTTCCTTATTCCTGATATTAAAGGTGTAAGTGTGTCAACTTGGAGCGAAAGGCTAATTACTTTGAGGCTCTTTGAAAAGTGTGTTACCATTCAAAATCTCTAAGCCTGACATAAAGCCCTTGGCTTTAGATTGCACAGTGTATAGCTCACTGTAGGTCATCCGTTAGTATCCTTAACACTCTGAAATGTGCAGTCTTGTTCTGGGAAACGGGAGAATTTCTGCACACCTGCTTTTTTCAGTATTTCACACATGCTGTGGAAAGCACATGTTTCAGTCTCCAGCATCTCAGTGAGACCTCACTCCCAGGTGCCCAGTGACTGGTGACTTTGTACACGTTTGCCTAAAGCACTGTGTAAGGACTACCTTACAAACTTCACAAAATTCTCACCCTACTCCATTATTTGACAGCAGCTCACAATATATATGTGTATGTGAAGGTCTATATGGGTACACATCTAGGCCTGGTACCCTTTCTTGCACTTACCTATTCTGTTAAATTCAGCAGCGTAGGCACCCAGGGCGAAAAATCTGACTTAAGTCAAGCAAAAGCTCTGCCATCATGTCACTGCCCTCACTGCCTGTCTTTCTCAGAATACAGATGTGTTCCCAGAATGACAGCACAAATCTCAGGACATTTAGCCTAAATTCTGAAGAAAGCTAGCTGGTATTGTAGTCTTTTGTGAAAAAGAAATTTTAATGGAAAATAGAAGACATTACAGTCTTTCCTATCAGCTCTAATTCCAGGCCTTGTTGCCTGTTTAGGAAAAAAAAAATTAAGACAAAGATTTTCATCAACAATTCAATGTAAAGCCTAGTGCTGGAAATCTGAAAGCTCCTGTTGAAGTTCATGGGTGCTCACATTTTGAACAATAGTTTCTTACTTTTAAATAAGACCTTGGTCACTTTTGTAATTTTTAATTATAACTAGCTGGTCCTTCCAAAGAAATATTTTGGAAAGTACATTACCATCCATCTTGAGCATTACAGGAAACAAGAATAAGAGAGAAGCATCATACAAAATTATATAGGATGAAAAGAAATTATTTCTATGCAAATCAAAAGCTCGATGGGCACAGCATTAACAATCTGCAGTGAGCTACACGCTATTGCACCAAAAGGTTGTCATTTCATACTGAATTGTGTGTGGCTTTCCATTGAGGTAAAGCGGGGCTTCCTGCAGGTACAATTATTACCCGCTGTGTCTCAGGTGACCGCAGTCAGTGATGGCAGTGAATGGCACTCATACCATAACTTTCTCCTGCAGCTCAGGCAGTGTGTGTGGAAATCAGTCGTTCAAAAAGCATTAAAAAACATTTTCATACTTGCCTTCAACAAGNTTACTGAATTTCATTCTCCAAACAACCCTCCCTCCTTCTGCTAAAGGTCCTTTCTTCCACCAAGCCCCAAACCTCCCAGCAGAGGATTAAGGGAGTGTGCATTCTTGATGCTTGTTGGGCAAGAGAGGCAGCTGGAAAGGCAGGAGCCTGGCAGAGGAGCAGCAGGTATATGCTTTTTGTTGCTGTGTGAGTGTTGTGTACCTAAACCAATGGAGGACTTCCTTCCACCTAACTTTCAGTGTGATCTATTGCAACATTTTGTACATCTCTGCTACCAAGCAGCTAAGCTCAAAACCAGTTCTAGCCAACATGCAAAACCCACACCTTTGCTTTCTCACTTCCTCTGTTAGGTCTGTCTCAGTGCAGCAGAAAATACTGCTCCTTGGAACAGTGCTGGTCTTCTGTAAGTCCTTCTTTTTCTCGTGTTATCTATTATGTCCTCATTTTCTCTTCAAGGTCTTCAGGACAATGTCTAAGACTTGTCAAGAGATTTTTCATAAAGAAGCAAAATCGCTCTCCTAAAGCATGCTCCATATTCTGAGACTATCTGCTTACCTATGTAATCCCCTCTGTACCTGCGACTTTCGTGAAGAGTGATGTTAGAAGGATATTAAAAGAAACAAATCACTTTCTGATGATTAAAATAGCTGCAGTAAAACACCTTTGCAAGTAGGAATCACAGCTTTGGCTTGCTGTGTTTCTCCAGGTCCATGCCTCACCAACATTTTATTGTACAGCATCTGCTAGCTGTAAGATCTCT